>LOJH01000826.1:33488-43495 GCA_001685095.1 Ellobius talpinus
TGGTAGTGATGATGATAACTATGATGATGATGGTGATGTTGGTGACTATGTTGGCAATTGCTAACTATGATGATGACAGTAATAGTGACTGTGATGATGTTGGTGATGGTGACTATAATGGTAATATAGACTAGCATGGTGATATACAGATACAGTGATAGTTAATTTCGATGCTGAGAGTAATTCAGGTCCTGTCTGCTCAAAATGACACTGATAATCTCAGCATCATTACCAAGGACGCCTCTTTCCCCTCCTGGCATCCTGTTACCCTCCTACGTTCAATGGATCTAAGGCCCCCTCACAAGTCTTAACATATATATGCCATATCACCTGGCACATTGACTCCAAGCAGATGATGCCATGACCCCCGAGGAATGGGAAGGGCAACAAGTCAAGGTGAGAGACTTCTGTAGGTGGCAGACATAGTTCATCTTGGCCCCAGTGACCTCAGCCCACAGTGCAACTCTGCCTTGGCCTCTGGGTGAACTTGGGTGAGGTCTGGGATTCCCAATAGTAGGTAAAAGTCCCAAAGATGAGACCACAGAAAATACGAAATAAGAGGACAATTTCGAGCCTCTTCCAGCCCCTTCTCAACTGGGCTTTGTGGCCCAACTCTGCAACATGTATCCTATATCCAGATCATGGACTGTTCTGGGAAAGCTAAGCAAGGAGCAAAGCCAGTTTGCAAGTTTAACTCTGTCTCCCCTGTATTGTGGCAAAGTCTGATGAAGCCATCTGTTATAGACAGCTTTGTTGAACCCACAATCAAGATGGCTCATACTTCTCCCTAAATAATTTCAACTGTGAGAGATGAGTCTGGAGGGATTTTCTCCAGGTGGAGAAGCCATCTGACAAGGAAAAGCACTGATTTTAAAGCATACACCTGGCAATATTGAGTCCTGTGGTACCGTGCCAGTGCCTGGGGGAAGCCGTTCCTGTATGAGATGCCCAAAGACTCGGCTGAGGGGACTTTATCCTCAGAACAACTGTCCACTGTTCAAATCTGTCCCCTGTGACATGGCTAAGTCTGCTTCTCCCAGAGGAGACTGAGCTGTAGTTTAGAGTGAACACCAGTGTGGGTTTTCTAAGCCCTAGAATTTGTCTCCTCTTCGACTCCTAGGGCAGAAGGGAATTTCTTCTGCAGCCATTGTCTGTTCATTCATGCTGCACAATAAGAGTGAATTGCGTGTGTGCTCAGCTGCTGAAGATAGAGGGGAATCGAATTACTACCACTAATGAAAATGGATGCCCTGACACACTCAGTGGCAGTAAGAAGGAAGAGGGCATCCCCTTGTGGTTTTCTTAATAACCAAGGTAGGAGTGGATAAAGAAAGCATGACATATATTTACAGCTGCATACTATTCTGCCCTAAAAAAGAATGAACCCTTCCCTGGAGATAGTCATGGTAAGTGAAATTAAGACATGAACACAAATCCAAAACACTGCACAACCTCACGTATTTGTGGAATCTAAAACTGCTGATCTTCTAGAAGGAACTGATAGAGTAGCCATTATCAGAGGCTGAGTGGAGATGGGGGATAGTAGGCCAGTGCATAAAGAACAAAAACAATGCCCAGTGCTCTATGTACTGTAGGGTGACCCTACTTTGTGATAGTTGATTATATTCTTCAAAGTAATTTCTTGAGAAAAAATTGTGAATGTTCTAACTAGAAAGTAACAACAACAACAACAACAACAAAAAGTTGGCCAAGATCAAAGTGTGAATGGCCTGAACGGCTCATTTCACATTGACGTGTGTGTGTTAAAACGGCATGCCACGTCTCACAAGCCTGAACAATTATGTGTCAATTAAAAATCAGAAACACAAAACTAAGTAAGGAAGCAGTTTCCAGAAAGACATATCACATGTTTGTGGTTTGCAGAGAACACACCTTTTACCCCAGCTTCCAATTGAGAGAGCTTGGATGTCCTGGCTGGTATGTATGATGCCTTAATTCTGGCGGCCCTGTCATGGCCCTTTCCCATGCTGGGGTCCGTAACTGTGCTTTCTATTCATCTCTTTGGACTTTCAGCTTACCTCCAGCTGCAAACATGTCCAACACACCCCATCCTACCAGCAACACAGAGGACTCCTGCAGAAAGAAGGGAAGCTAGACTCTAGTTTGACCAGGTACATAACACACAGCAGAACTCCTCAAGGAACCCAATGGGCAGCCTCATTGCCTCTCCAGGTTGTGAAGACTACAAGAGAAGCTGGCCCTCTGATTCCTCTTGTTGGTCATGAGGCAGCTCTCTTTTCCTTCTTAGGGCCAGCCTTCTCCCTGGCCCTGGAAAAGCTTCTCACCGAGCTGTGCCTTGACTGAGGGACGCAGCTTCTCTCTGCCTGTAGATGCTCTGTTTTTCTCTGGCATGGGCTCAGCCCATGGGCAACTGGGCACTTGGCCAAATATGACCCTGGGAGGGCTCCTGTACTCTGGGAATCCAATGATCAGTGATGCAGAATCCCCATTCCCTACCTTTAATTTGTCCTCATATTCCTTAACCCTAAAAGTTCACTAACCCAACCTGGGATTCTGCCCCCAGGAACCCCAAGCCCGTTTTTACCACACCAGCCCTCTCCCCCACCTCACTGCCCCAGGATGCAGTCCTTTCTCTGCTGCACCTGTGTCTGCCGCCAAGAATTCTGCAGTGCATCCCTCCCCTAACACCCTCCAGCCCACACATCTTTGAACTTTTATGGAATTTGCATCTGTGACAAATTACTTGGTCTTTAATTATATTCTGTCACATTATTCCTGTTGAACTTGGCTGAGAAGCACGCTCTCCTCGAAGGCAGACACATCTTTGTTGTGCTTTGCACAGACTCGGACGGCTAAGCCCAGAGAACTGCAGAGAGCCCCGAACTGAGGTCATCTGAGCACCTCCCAGCCTGTGCATGTGGGTAACTCCTATGTTTTCCCAAGTCAATCTTTTTTTTATTTTTCCACTTAAATGAATTCATTGTTTAAGGAACTTTTTATCACCTCCTGAAATGGAACACTGTTGCTGTTTGTCCTCGGTAGAACTGGGCTATAAAAATAAATTCCATGTAAATAGAGCAACGTTGTTGAATCCCACCTCTGCGTATCCATGCCCTGAATCTCCCTTGCTTGGACTTGGATGCTCCGAGTATTACGGATATATTCTAGATTGACTAAGAGCAAGAGGAAAATGCTGCCTCTTCCCAGAAGGGTTGGAAAATAATTTTAAAGGAACCTACTCTTCTGCTCTGAGTTCCAATCCATTCATTAGAGTCTAGAGATGCCCTACAACCATCCTTCAGCCTGGCATCAGGCCCTCCACGGGCCCTGCTACCCACTGACTGTGTGATTTCACTTAAATGAATTAAATGGTCTCCAAATAACACGTTCCAAGCATCATCTCATGGGAGCCATACCAAATTCCCCAAAGCGGACTTGGTTGTTACCCTATGCAATGGTTTGGAAGTGGGATGTCCCCCCACAGGATCATGAGTTTGAACACTTGGTCCCCAGAAGGTGGCACTGAGACTGTACTTGCCTCTTCCACTGGCCTTTCTGGGCTCCTGGTCTTCTGCTTTGTGGGGAGCCTCTGCCACAGCTTCCTGCAAGCACAGAGATCCCCCACCCCAACACACACAAACATATGCACGCACACACACACACACACACACACACACACACACACACACCTTCTGCACTACAGTGGTCTTCTCTCTCTGGAAAAGGATTGAAAACCAACCCTTCCTCCATAGCGTTGCTTCCATCAGGCATTTTGGTCACAAGGCATTGTGGCCCCTAAAATGCAGTGATAGGGTAGCTGGATAGGATCCAGTGAGGAGCAACAGTTCTCCAAAGTTCTGAGGAAGATAACGGTTAATTACGAGGATGTCTCAGGTTAGGAGAACGGAAAAGCCTGACAGACATAGGGCATCAAGGCAGCCTTAGTGTCCACAGCATCAGAAGGCAGTTGCCACCCTTGAGAGGAGAGGAAAAGGCTGAAATTGGGGCCCAGGAATCAGATTTCCCACTAAGAAACAGGATCAAGGGTGGGCTTGCGTGGAAGGAGCTGCACAATTGAAGAAAGGAGACGCCATTGCTGTGGATGACCTACCCCATAGGCCAGGTTTCCCATGGATCTCTGAAGCAGAGGCCAAACCACCACATCTGTGGGCTCAGAGCCCCAAGATGCAGAGCAGAGAAATGTGGGAGAGAAAGAAGAGCGGCATCTCTGACCACCAGGCACAGCTCCTCCAGGCGGCCCGACTCTTGGATCTTCTAGCCACACACAGCATAGCTGTGGTTGATGCTATATTTTACAGGAAACCCGAATTTGAGTGGTTTTGGTCCATTCTGAGAATGGGTGGCTCTTTCTGCTTCCCTAGATCTACCAAAGGTGATCTTGCCACCTCTTTCATTGCCGTTGGAAAAAAAGGTCAAATGCTTCAGGGTGGGAAGATAGAAGGATACCACATTTTCTTTGTTAAGGATGGAGAATAGGTCAAAGGCCTGTGGCCTGGGATCAAGGTCCCTGCTTCATTCCTGTTTGCATTCTTATGAACAGGCCAGAATGTCTACCGGGTGGCAAGCACATAAGAAGTTGGGGGTTCTAGAATTGGACCCTCCTTTTTGGCCAAGGCTTCCGGCTTCATGGAGCACAAGGCAGAGAGCCACAGGACCACACATGAGATGGATTGGATATCACAGGCTGTTTTCTCAGTGGGGGTGGGTTATGTGTAAGCCCAGGAGCATGGAGGGGGAGATAAGAGCAGGGCTCAATTCTCTGCAGTGTGGTGGGTAAGCCAGCAGAGGCAGAGGCAGATGAATTTGAAGAAAATTAAAACAGGCTGTTTCTGCTGTGGACTGAGGTCCTGAGCCACCAGGTGGTAAAGGACACCAGGTAGTCACAAGGTTGGTTACCCATCCCGGCCAGTCCAGGGTCCTGGCTGAATCTCATGGCAACAGTTTGAAAAGTGAATGTCATGGAACTCTCTGAGCCCCAGAACCTAGGCTGGCTGGCTGCAGGCACAGTGGGTGTCTGGGAAGGGACACATCTGTAGTAGGGAGTGGGGTGGGGGGGGCTTGTTTGTCCCAGCCACCCCGCTAGCTTACACCTGAAATAATCACACAGAAATTGTATTAATTAAATTACTGCTTGGCCCATAAGTTCTAGCCTCTTATTGGCTAACTCTCACATATTAGTTTAACCCATCTCCATTAATATGTATTGCCACTTGACTGTGGCTTACCAGCATGAATCTAACCAGCATCTGTCTTGGGCAGAACCATGGCATCCACCACTCTGCCCTTCTTTCCAGCATTCTGTTCTGTCTACTCCACCTACCTAAGTGCTGCCCTATCAAAAGGCCAAGGCAGTTNTTAACCCATCTCCATTAATATGTATTGCCACTTGACTGTGGCTTACCAGCATGAATCTAACCAGCATCTGTCTTGGGCAGAACCATGGCATCCACCACTCTGCCCTTCTTTCCAGCATTCTGTTCTGTCTACTCCACCTACCTAAGTGCTGCCCTATCAAAAGGCCAAGGCAGTTTCTTTATTCAACCAATGAAAGCAACACATAAACAGAATAACCTTCTACACCACCCATCCCTTGTGACCCATGTGACAAGGGGCAATGGCTGAGGTTGTGGGACAGAGCAGGAGCAATAAAGCCACTCTGGCCCTAGTGTTTCCCTAGGAGGGGGAGCCAGGTCAAAGCCTCCTCACTCCTTGAGCATAGGAAGCAATGAGAGCCTCTGCCTTCCCTGCCTAGGGGGGACATAACATGTACGATGACCTCTGCTAAAACCCCAATGCGGGGAGGGGACTGGAAAGATGGCCCTTGCAGAAGGCTCAAGTTTGGTTTCCAGGACCAACATGGAAAGGATTAGAACCAGCCGCAACTCCAGCTTTAGGGATCCAAAGCCCTCTTCTGACTCCACAAGAACTGCACTCATGGACACATACCCGTACACACATGTATTTAAAACAAAATACATTGTTTAAATATCCCCAAAAGTACTTTTCTTTTCTTCTCCTTGTTGGCATTTGTAGCCAGCTTTGGGCAAAGGACAGGCTTGTGTTTGGGCCTTTTGTGTTCAACTGTCATAGATTTCCTCAGGTCAAGGATGCACACATTCCTTATATTGAAAATCCTACCTGCACAATTTCCAAAGGAAAAGACATTAATAGAGAACAGGGCCTCCTGAGACTTTGCTTCCTGCTTCCCTGGAAATGAAATGTTGGTCCCTGGCTGTGGTTGCTGTCAGTGCTCTGTTGGAGAAACAGAAGGGGCTTAGAGTTTCATTATTAAGTTGTGGGCAATGGCCATCCTATCTCCTGGGTAGAGTTCTAAGACTCTCATAGCTGAAAAAAAAAGTGCTAAAGAATCATGAAACCACCAGTGTTTAGACTTGCATGGCCCATTAGATATGGCGTCATTCTTGTGAGTCACTGGGGAATTTCCTGGAAACATCCGAGTTCTTGGGAACTCTGGGACGTTTATTATGCTTACAAAGCTGATATAAAGAAATGAGTGGGAATCTCAGGCCTCCGTGGCAAAAAAGCGGATTGAGAACATTTTGGGGGCCCCAGATGATGATTCCTGCGAAAGCAGAGAAACCTCTGGAATTTGCTTTTTCTGCTGATCTTCATCCTGGCAAAGACCATTGAACAAAATGTGTGCCTTGCACTTTAAAACCAAGTTGATTTCTGTGTCTGGGGAGAGGAAAGGCAGTTTCAGGGCAGGAATAATTCCCACTGTCTCCCAGGCCCAAGGAACAAAGGAAGGCCATTTGCAATTTGAACAGGGGCTATGAAAGGATGTCTTTTAGACTCTGCGATTTGAGGGGCTCCTACACTCTTGGGCTGCCCCTCCATTTGCATTTTAACTGTTTTTTTTGGCAAGGCCATTGTGGATAGGAAAGCCTCTGCTCTTGCACACACTGCCTGGGCAGCTGGACTCCCAGTCCCATTGTGGGCAGTTGTTCCTAGGGGACATCCTCCTCTCTGTGCTCTTGTTTCAGTTGTTTCTGGTGTGTCCACATCCTCCTCGCCTTTGAAAGCACTGTATATCCTAATTTTCTGAGAAATTGCCATACTGATTTCCAAAGCGGCTGTACCAGTTTGCACTCCCACCGGCAAAGGAGTGTTCCTTTTACCCCCACATCCTCCCCAATGTAAGCTGTCATCAGTGTTTTTGATCCTGGCCATTCTGACAGGTGTAAGATGGAATCCCAGAGTTATTTTGATTTGCAATTCTCTGATGGTTGAGAGGGTAGAAGGGGAGGAGGAAGGAAGGGAGGGGAGCAGAAAAAATATATAACTCAATAAAAAATAATAATTAAATAAATAAATATTAATTAAAAAATTAAAACACACACAAAAGAACTGTGTATATTAGATCATGAAATAGAAAGCAGAATGCCCTACCATTCCCTGACTTATTCAAGATATATAGGGAAGTGAAATCAGGGCATCCGTTCTGTGGTATCTCTTATAAAGAGTAAACTAAGGCATGAGATAGCTTTGATATCCCCTATAGGGCAGGCCCTGCAAATGCCACATAGTGACAGCAAGCATCATAGATCCGAGCAAGTGTTCTCGACAACAGTCCCCAGGGATGCTGAATCAGGGGTCCACCAACATTGTTCCATCTGCATGGAGCTGAAGGAAGAAGGCTGAGCAGCAAGCAGACTCTCACCATGCAGGGATCCCACCTCATTGACAGTCCACACATATGAGGACCTAAGTCTCCAGGACCCATGTGATGACAGCAAGCCACAGCAGTGTACAACCTGCGATCCCAGTGCTGGGGATCCAGAGACAGGAGGATTTCTGGAGCTCCTTGACCAGCCAGCCTGAATGAGTCAGCAAGCTCTTGGTCAATGAGAGACCCCGTTTCAAAGCCCAAAATGGGTAGCATCTAAAAAAAGATACACACACACATACCACATCTAAAAAAACACATATACACACATCCACACATAAGCATAGACATACACACACATATATACATATGCATATATACATTCATAGACATATATAGACATACACACAAACACACACACATATACATGCATAGACAAAACCACACATGTATGCATAGATACATATACATGTTTATAATATATAAATATACACATGAACACACATACATGCATATACATTCATAGACACATATACACACATACATAAATAGCACATGTGCACTCAAATTCACATACCCATATATATATATTTATGCATAGACACATTTGAGCTTGTGTGCACACACACACACTCCACATACAGAAGCAATAGCTAGAGCTTAGAAAAGAGGCAGGAAATGACTTCATGGTCTTTCAATGCCACCCTGAAGCTGTCAGACAATCTGACAAGGCCATCTAAGGCCCATCTGAAGTGCTAAGAGAATTTTTTAAAAATTGATTTAATAGAAGCAGCGTGGGGTCAGCCCTTGTAGCTGAGTGATAAGTCACAAAGCATTACCGTCCAGCAGAAATGCTAATCAAGCCCACATGTTACTAATGAACTGATTAGCTTTTGGTCCCAGGCCATTGCTAATTTTGTTTCTGGCTGCCTGAACCCAGCATTCTTTCTCCCACTATCACACACTCACCTCTTCTTTGAGCTGATCTCCGCTCTAGCTCCCTGTGAACAGGCTGAGCACATCCTCAGAACACACACACACTGCGTATTTATGAGCTCTACTTCATGAAGCCTCGAATATTCTACCGTGAAAACCGTCTGGTAACATTTTTAGAAAATAGTGATTGTCTGCGTGCAAGATTTACAGTCACAGAGAAAGGCCTCTCGTATATATGCCAAGTGTCCTGTGATGTGGAAAACAAGGGAGTGGAGGCATAACACCAGACCCAGGGATTTTGAAACGTTGGCCATGATTGGCCAGCTACTCCCTCATGCTGGAGCCTTCACAGCATGAATGCTGCGTACCTCATACCCAAAGCCATTTTGCAGACAGTAGCCCCATTTCTTCAATAGCCCTGAAGTCATAGATGGTCCCCTCATCCTTCACAGGGTCACACACCAAGACCCCTGCCATACTGATCCCCAGAGTTGTGTTATTCTAGAAACAAACCAGATGATGAGAAAAAAGAGGGCTCATTGAGCAGCCTCCTGCAGACACTGCCTCCCTATAACAACTGACTTTTCTTCTTTGGGGAAAACTCAGCTGGGTTGCAGAGGCAAACATGAACAGGGGCTTCTGGGAAATACTTGCCTTAAAAAGTGGACTTTAAGTGCATTTTCTCTCTGGCACCAAGGGCTTTGAGAACCTTCTGGGCTGCTTGGTTTGTCTGTCGTATTGTTACTTATAGGGCCAAGGAAAGTCAAGGTGCTCATGGGTCAAGCTGAGCCTCTTAAATGCAGACTTCCTAAGGCTCCCCTGGAGATATCTGGAATGTTCTCTGTACAAAGACGTGAGTTTTGTGATAATAAAGGCTACTTCTCCCTCTTAACTACCTTAGAAGACAAGGAAGGGGGCAGGATCCCCCGCCTCCCTGGAGATGAATGGTGACTCCAGCCAGTCTAGGTAGTGAGACAGACAGTGAATAGTGAATTGCCTGTCTGACCAGCCAGTGTGTCCCAAACATGTCAAACCCAAGTGCCACACACCAGGAAGTACCTGACTCTCAAGAAATATCTTCAGATGAAGGAATTACGAATTGAAAAATTTTAGCTTAAGTAGAGCATGCTCTCCAAGGACAGATTAACAGCTGACTGGTGCTGCCTTGTGGATTTATTATTAGATAGAAGTGGAGGGTGGAGCAAGAGTCAGGATGCGAGGAGAGTCCATAAACTGCTCTGGTCTATGGGGTTGCACAAGGATGCACTTTGCTTGCTTTCTACTGGGAGCGGGGTAGAGGAGAGATGGCCATCAGCAGGACAATAAAGGTAGAATGGAAAGATATTAGGATTTATCTGGTTTTTAAAAACTGATTCTTTGGGAAATTCACATCATGAAGCCCAATCCCGCACGTCTCTCAATCCCTCCACATCTGCCCCCC
>LOJH01000826.1:43520-59674 GCA_001685095.1 Ellobius talpinus
TTCCCATACCCTCACGTGCTTTTAGTTTCATATAAAGTTTTGTTATTTCTACAGTTTTTATGGCTATGTCTTTCTCTGGTACACACACTTACATACACACGTGCATACATATACATACATACATATAGTCATACACACATTTCTACAGTATTGACGGATAACTTTCTCTATCACACAAGCATGTGCGCGCGCGCACACACACACACGGGCACACACACGGGTGCACATACAGCACAAATAGCTTTGCAGTGGTCCTTATGTCGGGGCACCAATGTCAATACCCTTCAGACCACTCCACCCTTCAAAGATACTGCACACTTTAACCATCGCTCCTGTTGTGGATATTTGGTCACAACAGGTACTGAAATGAAGATAAATTCAAAGGGTGAATCCCAAAGTCTAAGCCTCCACCCAGGGAACTGGCCACAGTCTATGAGTTTGAATCAAGAAACACATTCTTGGGTATAGCTACAAATGTGGAATCCATTAAGTCAGGTGTAGTAACAGAGGGAAAATGCTTCTCTGTGACCAAGTTAAAAATAGAATTGTCTCTTTATGTGTGAGATCATCTTTATCTTTCTCCCTTTGAAGGTCTCAAAGCTATTAAACAAAACTCTGCATAGATGGTGTTGACCTTGTCCAAGACTGCATAAAGAAGAGCATTTATAAGATCATAAATCTTGCTAAGTGTACCTACTTAGACCCGTTGCCTAGTTGGCCTTTAAGAACTTCATAAAAGGCCTGGAAGAATAGCTTGCTGGTTAAGAGCACATACTGCTCTTACAGAAGACCTGAGCTCAGTTTTTGTGGCTCACAAGTGCCTTTGACTCTACCTTCAGGAGGCTGTGACTCCCTCTACTGGCCTCTTTTGGCATTACACTCATGTGCATAGACACATTGAAAGTTGAAAGGAAATTGTTAGGGTTCTTTTTTAAAGCAGTGAAGAAAAGCAGCAAACTCAAGTTTATAGAAACTTCTGAAATGTCCTTCCTCGGGTGTACCTGGTTTAAAACTGGTTAGGGAAGAAGTCGAGGGATAATGGGCAAACACCTCTCTCAGGAGCACTGGAAATGGACCCCTTCCTGGCTCAAGGCTAGCCACTAAAGAACCTGGCTCTACCCTCTCTGATGTTGCCTCATCCTCTCTCCCAGAAAACCAAACAGCCCAGGATTTCGTTCCTTGCTAGGTCTCCATGGGGTGTTCATCCTTTCACACTTTTCTTGGTAGCAGATGAAGTTTTCCAGCTATGCCCAAGAGTGTTGCTTTCGCCTTGGTCCTGCCAGCAACATGGACATTCAGCTACCTTCAAAGAAACTGACCGTGATGCTCCTTTCCAGGGAGCTGAGAAAGGAGATTAAAGAGAATTTCAATACCTGGAGATGGATGTCCTGGCCAGTGTTTATGCCAAGCTGACACAAGGTAGAGTCATCTGAGAGGAAGGAACCACAAATGAGAAACTGATTCCAAAAGATGAGCTGTAGGTAAGCCCTGAAGGCATTTTCTTAATTAGTGATTGATATGGGAGGGTCCAGCTGCTCCCATAGCCACTGGCAGAGCCAAGATGAAAGCAGGGGGTGGCTGGCCACATTGTATGTACAGTCAGGGAGTAGGTAGAGATGGATGTTGATTGATGTTCAGCTAGCTTTCTCTTTTATACTTGGTCTGAGACTTCAGCCCATGGGATGGCACCACCCACATTTAAGGCAGGTCTTCCCACATCAGTTAATTCAACCTAGAAACTCTCTCTGCACAGAATTGCCCAGAAATTTGATTCCTGGGTGATTCTAGGTGCCAATAAAGCAATGGATATTAACTATCTGAGTGACTGGGAACAGGAAGGACAGGACACAATAAGCAACAGACCAAATCCCCATGAGTCATGGAGTTCATGGAGTCACCTCTGAGATCCAGGGGGAGAAATGGGTCTGCAGTGACCAAAGGGGCAGGGAACGTCTGAGCTGCAGCTGCTCTGTGAACTGAGGTATCCGGGTTCCTGGACCCTTGGCATGAAAGGAGAGGGGCAAGGGATGAGACCTTGCCGTCAAGATGCCAATAGCTCTCCAGCATATAAAGTGGGACTTTCACCCCAGTGAGACTCATGGAGCCATGAGTAATGGAAAGTGTGTCTCAGCTGTCAAAATAAATGAATAAAATTTATTTTATGGGGTGTTATTTTTAGTTTTAAATGTCCAGATGTTCCAGCTGTATGCTGCCTTGTGTGCCTATATTTCCTAGACGAGTTAAGGGCTCCAGTTTTTTCTTACTATAGGGAAGTATCAAGTCTGGCAGTCTGCTACCCAGACCCTGCCCTCCCACCGCCTCACTTTCTTGGACACTGGTAAAGGAAAGGGAGGGAAGGTGACAAGATGCCGAACAATGCAAAAAGATGTCCCAAAGTCCCTGGTCTTTACCCAGGGGGTCTAGCCGAGGATCTGCTTTTTGGTTAGGCAGACCTTTAATGAAGTTCTGTTGTTTGGTTTGCTAATCCAGAACAGCACAGGCATGTCTGCAACTAAACTCTGGAGGGCAGACGGGGAACAATTAATCAGAAGGATCAAGTCACAGAGGGCCAGGGGAAGAAACTTGAGAGGCTGCCGTGTAACAGGCCCACCAGAAACAGCTGAGAAAGACACAGAATCGCCTGGAAATGAAGCAACCTTGTAGACCACTGTAGAGCTCAGCTGTGGTAAAACAGCTCATATCCTCTGAATTGAGGACCTCAGAGGTGTGGTCCCCTGAGCCATCACTCCCTCTCCCTCCTTGGCCAGTCAGCGTCCTTGATGCTCTTGGGTCCCTCCTACTAGGTGAGGAATTGGAACATCTCTGTATAGCTGCCACCTTGCTGCCTTCTTTCTTCCAAGGTCCATTTTAAACTCTGAGGACCCTTTCTTTCCAAGATTTTGTGAAGATCAGGGAGCCAAGAGAGACAAATAGAGAGAGAGAGAGAGAGAGAAACCGAAAATAGAAATATAGGGAAGTTTCGAGTCCAAGAAGCTCTCTGAGTAGCCATTTTCGGATCAATAAACATTTGCTAGGTAAATTAATGGTCTGTTTAGGGATGGGCTACTGCACCAGCACAGCTCTGGACCAGCCTCCCTCTGGACCAGCCTCCCTCTGGACTAGCCTCTGTGTTTAACATCTATCAGATGTCTGAGGACATTTGGGATGGGGGAGTGGGCTCCTAGCCCAGGCATAAGTAGATGAGGCTGGGGGCTCTGAATCCCTGCCACATGCATGTAGACAGCCCTGGATGCCCCTTTCACCTTCTCATTCTTCCATCCCTCCCTCGGGATCCTTCCCTCACCTTCGCTTACAAAGACTCTTTCTGGTAGAGATCAGCGGCTCTCTTAATGGCTGCCGAACCCGATCACTTGCACATGCAGGGAATCTCCTGGTGAGTCCACAGTGTGGTCCACTTTAGTTATTCTTCACGTTCAAACAGTTGTGAAATATATTGTCATGAAAACATACAAAATTATCCAGGCTCGGAGGCACGCGCCTGTAATCCAAGCAGTTGGAAGGTAGAGGCAGGAGGATCTGGAATTCAAGGCCATCCTCAGCTACATAGCAAGTTCAAGCCCAGTGTGGGCTGCACAAAGGCATGTCAAAAACAAGTATACGCACACGCATATATACAGAAGTTACTAAATGTGCTTAGATAGTCTTTGGTTGTGTTTCCTGCCTGGCAGATCTGAGAGGAATGGATGTATTATCATTGTCCCCGTATGACCGTCTTCTCAACTTCATCTTGGACCTCCGTCTTCCCTCCTCGGTCAGAGACATGCCTGTGGCTGGTGGGACTGATGGTTCCACGGGGCTTGAGGAAGAGCTGCTGTGTGGAAGTACCTTGCAGTCTGGTGGAAGAGGTAGGGAGGAGGATTTGAGACTGTAATGAGTGGTAGGAAGGCTTTCATTCACCATCCAGTCATTCACACGTGGGGCACAACCTTTGCTCAGCATCTGCGTGTGCAAGTTGCGTTCACGAGAAAGACACAGGGGTTGACCTTCCAGTCAGGGGATTCCCACCGTCTAAACGTTCAGGAAAACAGGTGGGCAAATGGGCAGTGAGTTGGGAGCCCCTTTTTTCTGGGTGGGTAACTCCATGAACAGTGTTGCTTTTCTGAGTCAGGGGACCGGAAAGGAGGAAGATGGAGGATAAGGGAGCAGGATCCTGAGACTCAGATATGCTCTAAGTGATGACTGTGGCAGCCTGTGCTAGGCTTTCAGAGAGCCACAGATAGACCCTGGTTGCTGATGGTTCAGTATGGTGAGCAGAGGGATAAACAAACACAAAGCTTGGTTACTTAATCTAGCCTAGAACCAGTTATCACATGGCTGCCTCCATGTGAGGATTGCTGAGCACAGAGTGAGGGCTATGGAGAGAAACAAAAGAAGGTCTAATAAAACATCTGGGGAATGTTCTGGGGGCTGACTAGGACTGGATAGAAAATCTCTTTGGCGTGTGCTATTGTGGGGATGAAGAGGGTTCCGTTTCTATGGACACACTGTTTGAAAGCGTTGGTCAGGGTTTACAGTGCCCAAGAGGGCAGACAAGATCCTCAGACTCCATGACTGTTGGGAGCTCACCAAGGTCATGAACTCAAGAATATTCTCAATCATCACACACACACACACACACACACACACACACGAGTCTGGTGCATCTGCTCCTGTATCATGAAACACAGAGAGGCACACGGGCAATGAGTGAGGGAGTACCAAGCCACCTCTGCACTGCCCCGGGTAGACGGATGCTAACCCCCAGGATGAGAGACCCAGTCACTGCCTAGGACTCTGCTTGTCTGCAGCTATGAATCATGAGCATCCTGTGCTTGGGCCTGGGGATGTGTGGGAGATATCCAGGCCAGGCATGGCTCCTCCTTTCCATGAGTTTCATGGAAATGATTCAGGAAGGTTGGAACCTTGGTATAGTTTACCTTTGTTTCCCCTCCAAAGATGCATGAGACAGAAACAAGGCTCCACCAACAGCCATCAGAAGAGGTCGTGGCTGTGGCCACCCCAGGGAGGCATCATCACCCTGCACTGGTGGCTTATCCTCTTCCTGGGATGGGTTGTTTTATTGCTGGCTGGAGATGTTCCCCATGGGATCCTTCTTACATTCCTCTGAAGGTTAATGAGACCAGTACCTGAGTTGCCAGCTCCTAAATAAACCCCACACAAAAGGATCAATTTTTTTAAACATTTAATGCAATACATTTTGAAGATGAAATTTACCCATTTCAGTGTCGGGGCTGGCTAACTGGCTAGACAGTTTGGGATCAGTGTTGTCATTGCTGTTTCCAAAGCAGCTTTATAAACAGCTGAACACAGCGAGAGGCACTTCAGTTTAAATCACGACTGCTGTCCCATGATTGTGCTTTCATTTCCAAACCTGTCCTTGAACCACAAGCCATTTGTGTGTTCTCTTCTCAGATCATCCCCATCCGATTTTTCTGGGGTCCAATGAGTGGTCTTGTATGCTGTAGAGATTTGTCCCTCGCATTGGGATTAAAGGTATCTGCCATAACAGGCTTTTTTTTTAACGTGCTCAGTGAGTGCTGGATGTGGTGACACACAACTTTAATCCCAGCACTCTGGAAGCAGAGGCAGGAGTATCTGAGTTCCAGATCAGCCTGATCTACGTAGTGAGTTCCAGGACAGCCCAGACAAGAGACCCTGTCTCAAAAAAGGTAAATAAAACAAAAGCAAATAAACAAAAAACAATCAATCAATAAAATGTTCAATGAGTCAAAAGAAAAAGATTTGTCACTCGCATTAGTTTAATAAAACACTGATTGGCCAGTAGCCAGGCAAGAAATACAGGCAGGGCGACCAGAGTAAGAGAATGCTGGGAAGAGGAAAGGCCTCAGAGAGTCAGTCATCAGCCAGATGCAGAGGAAGCACTATGAAAATGCTGCACTGAGAAGAGGTGCCAAACCACATGTCTAAACATAGACAAGAATTGTAGGTTGAGTTGTAGGTGCTGGTTGATGGTAAGCCTGAGTCAATAGGCCAAGCAGTTTATGATTAATATAAGCCTCAGTGTGTTTCTTTGGGACTGAATGTCTGCAGGACTGAAATTTCTGTCTACACAACTTCCCTTTCCATTTGTTCATTTTAATTTTAGCCATCTTCCCATATTTTCTTTTTAATCATGCTAACTACACAAGACAACATGGCAGTTGGGCTGTAGGTAGTGTGCTACTGTGTTTGTGGTGTGCTCGTGTGTGTGGAGAATAGATACTTGATCTTAGACTTCTGGGGAAAAATATGGGACAGATTACAGCGACGGTCTATTTCTATGTGGATTCTGGTCATATGGTAAGTTCAGGATGGCTGTAATAATCCCCAATAGGCACTGTTCACAGTCCGAGGTGGGATAGGCCAGTATGAGCATGGGTCTAGATATCCTGAAGCCAGTGTGGGGTTGGCTGTCATCTTTGATGCTCTGTGGGGAGCACCTTGCTATATGGTTTTGTGGTAACTGATGTTGATCATTGTTGTAGCAAACAGCTGGCTAATCCTCCCAGCTATGTGTTTCAGCAAATGAATGCCAATCACCCACTGTTGTCAGATACCCGGCTGGGCGCTTTGCAATCTATAATAGGGAGACACACGTTCCTTAGAAGTCATAAATACTTGTGGGAGAGGCATATTATATGCCAGCTCCTTAAACACAGTGATGGTGTGGTGAGGAGTAGCAAGAAGGTGGTGTGGAAAAATATAGTGTAAGTGTGAGAGAGGTTGGGAATTGCTGTGTGTGAGTGTGTGCATATGTGAGATATACAAACAGGTGTCAGTGTGCAGACATGAATATGTCTGTGCATGTGTTTATGAGTGTGCAATGTGTGAGTATTTAAATGCACATTGTGGGGTGTGTGTGTGTGTGTGCATGTATGTCGGCATGCAGGTTTACCTGTGTGGGTGTGCACGTGTGAGCGAGTATGACTGCACTCTGGGACTAGGTGTGTGGCAGTAAAGAAATCACACTGGCTAGGGCCACGTCAGCTTCCTGAAGGATTGCGACCTCAGGCACTGAGGAAGACCAATTGAGGGAGAACATGGGCACACTGAGAGCTGGGTAGATGGAAAAATTAGGGACAACAGTCAGAGTCACATGATGGACACAGTCATCCAGGGAGAGAGGAAACTGATGCAGTTCCAGAGAAAAACAGAGTTGGGAGCAATGGAGGCCATGATGGACTTTTTGAAATACATTTGTTTTTATGTTAGAAGTGTTTCAGATTTACAGAAAAGTTACAAGACAGCACAGAAGGATCCTATATGCCTGGGTCTCATATTATCCCAACACTAGGGCCTTGCATTGCAATGATGCATCCGACACCAGGAGACCGTCATGCGTGATCATCAGCTACTCAGTCACCTTCAGAGTTTCTAGTCTTACCAGATATTCCAGTCCTGTCTTGTTCTTTCTTGCTCCAGTCCTGGAATCAGTCAATCCTTGTTGTGAGATATTTGTACATTGTGTGAAGATATGTTGCTGTGACTGGTGTAATAAAGAGATGCATGGCCAATAGCTAGGCAAGAAGAGGTTAGGTGGGACTTCCAGGAGCAGAGAGGACACTGGGAAGAAGAAAAGTGGAGTTGTCAGTCGGAAGTGGAGGAGACAGGAGGTGCGAGATAGAAGAAAGGTAATGACACATGGCAGAATGTAAATTAATATAAAATCAGTTCATTTAAGTTGCAAGAGTTAGTTGAGAACAAGATTAAGCTAAGGCAGAGCTTTCATAATTAATAATAAGACTGTTATTATTTGCCTGCTGACGATCCCAATGAAAAATTCTACAAATTCTTTCAAAGAGTTTCCATTTCTTTGATCATAGAATGATATTAGAACTAAGATCTGGGGCCTGGAAGTGCTTGCAGCCACCATGGTGAAACTTTGACGGACATTCTTGTTTAAATATTTGGTAGAGAAGGGTAGAAGTGGCACATGCCTTTAATCCTAGCACTTGGGAGGCAGAAATAGATGGATCTCTGTGAGCTAGAGGCCATGCTAGTCTACAGAGCTAGTTCCAGGACAGCCAGGACTTTAGAAACACACGTGTGGACTGCTTGTAGGTATGTCAGTTCTTATGTCTAGATGTATGCATCCACCTCCACAGCTAAAACTCTGAGTTCACAGTGCCATTCCCAGCTCTGACCATGGGTCATTTACTCATCTCCCGATCATCTCTAAGTTCCTGCTCCAACTGTGGGCTGGAGGTTCCCATCATTTACCATTCACAAGCTCGATTCTTGAATTTTAGTATCTGTGTGGTGGAGTTTGAATGTTCCTACCAAATGTTCGTGTGTTGCAAACTTGGTCACATGTAGTGGTATTTGAATCTAATTAGGAACAGATGAGGTCTTGGCAATGGAGCTCAGTGATGGCATTAGTGGCATTGTAAGAGAGACCTGAACTGATCTCCTGACACTGTGGTGCCAGTGATTCACCCTCTGTGCTGTATTAATGTGCAGTGTGTGACCCTTGCAGAGGACAAGCCCTGAGCTTCTGTGAGCTCTTTGACTTCTCAGCTTATAGAAACATGAGCTAAATAAACCTCTACTCCATAAAATTGATACATCTGTGACATTCTCTGGGACATCACATGAAAGTCTAGGCCACCTGAAGCAGTGGTACCAGCCTGATCATAGTTCACAGTTCCTCTGTCTTCTGCCCTGCAGTGAGGGCATGTGTAGATTTCTGTGTGGCTAAGTGCATTGATTGTAATTTGAACTGTGTTCTGAGATGCACTGGTCTTGCTGAAGGCTCTGTTTTTGGAGGCCTTACTCTGCCCAGCTCCCTCTAGCGCTGTATGGGGAACAGACTTTGAATCCAGGGAGCAAGCAGATTAGACAGCCTGACACATCATGCACCCAGTTAAGTAGTCAGGCCTTGAGCTGGATGTGGGAGTATGGAGACTTGACATTTTTAGGCAAGGAGCATGGATCAGAATCAGGCTTTTGAGGTAACTGTGAATATGAGCACATCTCAAACATTGCCTTTGGCCCTGCAGTTAGTGGTATTCACCTACTTCCCAACCCCCATTCTACTGGAGAGAAATCTTTTAACATGACATCACTGTGTCCCAAAGAGTCGTGATTGCAGGCAAATGGACCTCATTATTCATGTGGATGACATCTTGCCATGTGGATGAATCATGGTGTCTAATCACTGTGGATGCTGATAATAAACAGTCGACTGGGCTATGTCAAATAGTCATTGTCACTGGCTGAAGCCATCTGCTCAACACCAGGAACAGCTGAACTGAGTACAGCCGTGAGGCAATGTGTGATTGTTGTCCCTTTATAGATTTGTTTGGGAAGAGCTTTCTGGTGATTAATTGGCCACTTTCTCACTGATTCACCACATGTGGAGCAGTTAGCATGTGGTCCATGGTATCCTTGGCAAATCTTCCTCAACCCATCCCAGGAGGCGACTCCAGTGGATCAGACAGGAGGGGCTGGGGCAAGGCTAGGTGGAAAGCTTGGAGGAAAGACATTCTGTGCTAACAAAAGACCATGATGGGGATGGGAGGAGCTCACAGAAATAGGAGCAGGAACTGAGATGCATGACCAAGGGATCAGCACCTATTCTTTCCCACACTGGTCTTCCAGATGATGCTCACAGAACAAATGCCCCTTTCCAGATGGTACTTACAGCACAAACGAGGGAAGGTGTGGTGGTTTGAATGAGACTAGCTCCCCAAACCTCAAATGTTTGAATGTTTAGTCTCTAGTTAGTGGAACTGTTTGGGAAGGATTAGGAGGTGTGAACTTGCTGGAGGAAGCATGTCCCTGGGGGTGGGCTTTGAGGTTTCAGAAGCCCATGCCAGGCCTAGTCTTTCTCTCTGCCTATGGACCAGTTTATAAAATTCTCAACTAGTGTTCCAGGGCCATTTCTATGACACTTCATGCTATGACAATCATGGACCAAATCTCTAAAACTGCAAGCGAGCCTCCAACTAAATGTTGTCTTTTTTATAAAATTGCCTTAGCCATGACGTCACTTTGCAGCAGTAGAACAGTGACTCAGACAGAAACTGGTACCAGGAGTGGGGTATTGATGTGAAAGGCTTGAGTGTGCTGTTTGTTGGAGGAATATGGAAGACTTTGGGACTTTGGGCTAAAAGGCAGTTGAATGCTTTAAACAGGGCTTAATGGACCACACTAGCAGGAGCATGGATCACAGTAGTGTTGAGAGTGATTTGTAATACAGAGGTCCAGCTCTCAAAAGGTTCTTAAAAGGGCAGAATATTAGCAGCTGGCATAGAGAACATTCTTGTGATATTTTGGCAAAGAATGTGGTTGCTTTTGCCTTTGTCCAAAGAATCTTCCCGAGGCTAAACTGCAGAGTTTTGGACTAGCATCATTGGCATGGGAGACTTTAAGACAGTTGGTATTCACTGTGTCCCTTTGTTGTTAGTGATCTCTCTTACACAGATCCACAATGAAAAGGAGCAAGAGGGACAAGAAGAAATATAGAATCTATAGATTGAAGAAAACAAAAGAGCACCAGGAAATGTAATGTTGGAGTCAAGCCTTGTGCTCAAGGAGGTTAAAAGGCTTAAAGAAAAATCTGATTTAAAATGGAATACCAAGAGTGGTACCCTCAGGAAAAGGCCCCATCTAGCTAAACTTCCAAGTTGTGAAAATGAATTAAAGGAAATTATCTTTTTGTTTGGTTTTTGAGACAGGGTTTCTCTGTGTAACAGTCCTGGCTGTCCTGGAACTCACTTTGCAGACCATGCTGGCCTCAAACTCACTAAGATTTGCCTTCCTCTGCCTCCCAAATCCTGGGATTAAAGGCATGCACCAACACCACTCGGCATAAAGGAAATCCTTTTAAGCAGCATAGAAAACCATCAACAATGGAAGCTTACGCAAATGTAATTCAAGGAGGGGCCCAGGTTCCAGCTCTATCAAGCAGAAGAACTTGGCAATTTCAGCTATGTGGTTCTGAATTTAGTCAAGAAGGATACAGGAATAGGATTATGGTGTATTCCCCCACAGTTAAGAAAAACTGCTGAGGCCAACAGGAAAAGGATTATGGAGTATTCTCCCACAGTTAAGAAAAGCTTCTGAGGCCAAGCTTATGCTAAGGGTGTCCCTGAATAGAGACCCAGAAAAACCATTGCTTGAAGCTGGGAAGGTGAAGTTTGGGCTGGAGACCCAAGATGTTGGAGATGCCAGAGCTGTGGGATACCTGCCAAGGAGAGCAGTTAAAAGGAACCAGCCCAAGATAGAAAAGTGTGTTGCTGTCAACAAAGTTTGAAGAATGCTTTGACATCAGTCATGGGAGTATAGAATTTGAAATCTGCCCTGATAGTTTTCATTCTTACGTTGGCACAGTATTTCCTCACTCTGCTTGTGGATCAGGGTGTAAGACTCTCAGATACTGCTCCAGTGCCATACCCATCCACTTCATATGGGCTAACTCCCTAAAACTATGAGCAAGCCCCTAACTAAATGCTTTCTTTTATAAGAGTTGCCTTGGTCATGGTGTCTCTTCACAACAACAGAACAGTGACTTAAGACAATAGGCTGTGTGGTAGTTTGAGTAGGAATGATCCCCCCCATAGGCTCATATATTTGAATTCTTGGTCATTAGGGAATGACACTACTTGAGAGGGATTAGGAGGTGTGGCCTTGTTGGAGGAAGGGTGTCACTTGGGGTGGACTTTGAGGTTTCCAAGCCTACGCCAGGCCAAGTGGCTGGCTATTTTCCTACTACCTGCAGATCTGATGTAGAACTCTCAGCTCCCATTTCTGTCTGTGTGACACCATGCTCCCCACCACGATAAAAATGAACTAAATCTGTGAAACTGTATTCAAGCCCCAATCAAATGTTTTCTTTTATAAACGTTGTCTTGGTCATAGTGTCTTTTCCCAGGAATAGAATACCGGTAAGAATAACTTGTCTCTTAGGGACCCATTACTGGCTTTACAGTGACTGCAATGGCTGTCAAATAGCTCATTAGCTGTTCTGTGACTAGAGACAAGAGACCAGGACTGACCACTTTGAACAGGTTTTTCTAATTGACTGAGAGCCACACAGGACTCCCCTCCTGAAACAGGCAGTTTTCAGGGTTAGCAACTCGACATAGTGGTCCTTCCCCTACGCCCTCAATACCAAGCTCTACATACCCCTTTCCCAACAAAGCAGTGTGTCACTTCTCTCTAGCAAGTTCCCCTTTTTGGTTAGTTTATAGTCAAATATGATCTGGAACTGGAGGGAGTGAGCTGATCAACCCTGACCTCATTTTAGGGACACGCACAAGAAGGCAGCCTGTGTTCTCAGAATAAGCTTTCAGGGACAAACTCTACCCTATTTACCGTCTTATCCCTGTGTATGACTAGGCATCTCTATGGTTAAAATTATGGATAGATGACCATGCCTGTACAGAAACCTGAGTTTCCATCTGCAGTCAAGAATTTATCAGAACAGAAAACAACCAAACCCTAGGAATGAATTCCTCCCCTTCTAGGACCCCCTACGAAGCAGCTCTAGAAGTAAACTGGTCTCTTGAGAATCTCAATGGAGCCTCCTGGTCCCCTGAAGGTACCTGCATGCTACTGCATGCAACTTTCCACTATCAACGGTTTGCATGTGTGTCTTCAATTCTTTAGTTAAAAAGAAACTGGGACACTGGTTGCAGAGACAATACTTCTTGGGCATCCACAGTCTCTGTCGAGATTGTCTCTAAGGAGGCTGTCATTCCTGGGAGTTATAGCTTGGGATGGCCCACCAGAGTTTTCTCAGACATGAGGGTCAACCAGTTATCCAAGTACTACCCAAAACTTGCTTCCCATGTAGATCCCAGCCTGGGTGAGAGGCATCCCAACTTATTTCTTCTCTTCCCTTCTGAAGGGAGAGGAGCATTGCAAGGTCACAGAGACCTGAGTAGGCTGGGGATCACTACATTCAACACACTTTCTCATGCCTAGCTGCTAGCACTTCTTCCTGGCATTTCCTCCCCGACTGCCCAGGGCTCCCCTGAACATCCTTTACATCTCATTCTGGGACCACTTTCTCCAGCTGCACAGGGAGAAGAGTTGTTCATTCTGGCTTTCTTTCTGCTCCTATGATACAATACTCTGACAAAAGAAACTTTGGAGAGAAATGGTGTTTAGTTCAGTTTGCAATTCTGGGTTAAAGTTCTTCACTGTGGAGAAATCAAGGTAGCAGGAACTTAGGACAGTTAATCACATCACATCCACCATGAGAGCAGAGAGATGAACCCAGCAGGCTGGTGCTCGGTTAGCTTCCTCTACTCTTCTTGTTCTCCAGAGTTCAAGGTTCAAAACTCTGGAGTAAGTAGAACTTACTTCTGTGGTTTTTTTTTATCCCATCAATTAAAGCAATCAAGACAGTTATCCACAGACATGCCCACAGGCCAACCTGATCTAGAGAATGTCTCATGGAAATTCACTTCCCAGGTGACTCCAGGATTTTGTCAAATTGAGGGTTAAAGTAGGCATCACAGATGCCCATCATTCTGCTCCCATAATGCACCCTGCTTACCCAAAGCTAGCATTAGTACAGCATCCTGGGAATGAGCAGCTTGGTGTTCTTGTTGTCTGGCATGAGGTCAGCAGGTTCCCAGAAGCTCCCTGTGGATACAGGTTCAGAATGTGCAGAGGAAGTGGCTCATGGAAAGGAGAGATAAAGCTTTCCTGCCACTTGTGCTGGGCTTATGGCAAGCCAGGGGCTTCACCTTCTCATTCATAGGGTGTTTGAAAGCAGGGCAGGAAACTAGATTTCAGAATGAATCCCTCTCCTGGGAATTGGAAGCCTGGTGCCCAGCCTTGATTAGAATTAATGGAATATGGGATATCGAGTAGATAAAGTACAATGAGAAGAGGATGTGTGTGTGTGTGATTGTGTAGTAAGGTAGGTAGCTAAACTACAATGAGAAGAGGGTGTGTGTGTGTTTGTGTGATTGTGTAGTAAGGTAGGTAGCTAAACTACAATGAGAAGAGGATGTGTGTGTGTGGATGTGTGTGATGTATAGGAAGGTAGATACCTATATATGTACAGATATGTGCATATATACATATATATGTATATATAGGTGATAGAATATTTAATACATATACAGAAAGAATAACTATTGCTTCACAAATTTTTTGTTTCTGTTACATTAAACTTAACTAAGCATTAAATATTCAGGATGCTCTGAAATTGATCTTTAGGACAGAGTGTAGCATTTAGTTATGACTTTGGCCTTGATCTATAATGACAGGCCAGATCAGTTGGCTCTCTGCCTATTGCAACACCCTTCCCGGCTGCTGTGTTTTTGTAGGTCAAGGATTAGGTGATCTTATAGATCAGTGGTTCTCAGCCTTCCTAATGCTGTGACCCTTTAACACAGTTCTTCATGTCATGGTGACCCCCAACCATAAAATTATTTTTGTTGCTACTTCATAACTGCAGTTGTGCTACTGTTATGAATCATAATGTAATATATGTGTTTTCTAATTATCTCAGGTGATTCCTGTGGAAGGGTCATTCAGCTCCTAAAGGGGTTGTGACCCACAGGTTGAGAACCAGTGCTATAGAGTATCATCCTGGCTAAGCAGTGGAGCTGCTGTGACAAGATGGACATGTCACTTACATCCACAGCCAATTTATGGACATTCACTTTCAGATAAACATTCTGAATACCATGTGCAAGAAACATCTCCTTCCACACTTTACAGTTTGCAGTCCCATTGATCCATGTAAATATAAGTATGTGTTTGATGGTGTGTGAATACAATGCTATAATAAATGCTATTCTAAAATTTGTTAGTTTTATATGAAAAATTCATGATTCACTATTTCATATAGTTACATAAAGTGATAAATTGATAGTCCCACTCCTAGATGAAGAGCTATAGACTATTAATCATTATATACATTATATATAATACATATATATGTGCTTATATAGAACAATAATTATTAAAGAAAAAGAGGTCATACATTTAAGAGAGGGTGGGAGGGACTGAAGAAGTAGGGGGCAATGTAATTTATTTTCATTATAAAATAAAATAGAGCTGGGCATGATGGTGCACATCTTTAATCCTAGCACTCCAGAGGCAGAGGTAGATCTCTGAGTTCAAAGCCAGCCTGGTCTACAAAGCAAATTCCAGGACAGCCAGGGGTATACAAAGAAGCCCTGTCCCCCAAAACCAATAAAATACATAAATAAAATAAAACTTTAAAAATAATGGAGGATGGCCACTTGGGTTTGAATCGTGGATATTTCCCATTGGAGGAGTTCCAGTCAATAACTGGCCTTCAGTCATTTGGCTTGATGTTCAAATGTCTAAAGAATCGAAATGGTTGGATTGAATGTGTCGTAGTCATGTTATAGCACACACTTCGAAATGGTAAAAATAGAGGATGCTGGATCCCCAAAGGGAAATTATGATGCTATTGACTGCACAGCAGGACCAGATACAGAGAACACGAAAGCACACACATCGGTCAAGAAGCCTCAGGCTGGACCAGACGCAACCAGAAAACCCAGCACACATCCATAGAGCAAGAAATCTATAAACGCAACCAAGGGCCTGCCCGCTGAGTGTCACGGACTTCATTGACAACAAAATTCCCCGGCAGTCAGCTCATGCTAAACTCTCTGGCAGGACGGAGCAAGGCTGATGGATGTTGTTTACGGAGACTGACCGCTTGGTAATCTTGCCGTCACACTCCAGCTATGGTTTCACAGGGTATGAGATAAGAGTCACAGGCAGCAGGAAAGGTGTGTCTGAAGCAGCACGTTGGTCCAGAAAGGAACTAGATACAGGAAGCATGAGGTTTCTAACTGAAACTCCAAGTTCAGCAACTCCCTACCAAGGCCAGCGCTGAGCTGGAACCTAGAGCCAGGCAAGAACTAGGGAGGACCTGGGCTCCAGCCTCGGGGCAGCCACTACCAGGATATATCTACCTGTAGAAATCAATTGATCTCTCTAGACCTTGTGCACCCTTCTTCAGTGTGGCGCTGGTTGTTATAGTAACAGTCCCACCATATTCTCATAATCTCTAAAGCTACAACCAAAAGGATCTCTCTCTCTCTCTCTCTCTCTCTCTCTCTCTCTCTCTCTGCGCGTGTGTGTGTGTGGAGAGAGAGAGAGAGAGAGAGAGAGAGAGAGAGAGAGAG
>LOJH01000827.1:5544-19527 GCA_001685095.1 Ellobius talpinus
CCCCAAGGTGCTCTGAGGGACGTGGGCTCTGTTTGGGAAAAGTCCACACTGGTGGGATTCAATTACCAGGCCCCAGATCTGTGGGTCCTGGGCAGACAAGGTTCTCTTTGGCATCTGGCTTGCTATGGGGTGGAGGAAGCAATGCTGTCTTGGCCCCAGAGCTTGGCAGCTCAGGTCCTGATGGCATGAAGGCTAGACCATTCCTTAGCCATCTACATAAGGCATACCTCAACAGGCCTCCCCCACGGCGTCCCGTCCCAGGCCGGAGGGGCACAGTGCCCACAGAGAGGGTGCTTAGCCCCGCTCCAGTGGTGTAGAAAAGGGCCTCCCCTGAGAGGTGCCAGTGGGGAGGAGAGGCCTACTGGGGTTGAGGAACAATGTCCCACTGCTCCTCTTGACGCAAGGCAAAGCATAAGCAGGGCTCATGCCCGCCCCCCAGTACCCTCCACATGTCATTCCTGCAGCAAAGGGTTCATCCACAGCCCTCACTCTGTTCTCCATCCGGAAGAAAAGAACCAAAAGAGAATGAAATTCTCCAGATCCACACAGGCACGCCTTCCTGGATTTAGTCTTCTCAGTATGTTTGGCCATTCAATAAACCCAACAAACATCCAGCAGTCGTCTGGGGTGGGGATGGGGTGGGGCTAAAGAGCGGTAGGAAGGGCATGGATGGCTCTCAACCTTTTTGGGAAGCAAAAGTTTCATGAGTTACAAGCAGCATAGACCCCCATTTCCTGATGCAACCAACCCGCTGGTCAGCAGGTGGGCCTCTGGCCAAGTGTCTTTCTAGTCACGTTGCCTCACTGAGCCCCATTTCTTTACCTTCCCGAGGGGTAATTGGGGCTATGTGCCTTTCACGGCTTCACCAAGGCCATCTTTGCACCAGGACCTCATATGTACCCCAGGGCACAGACAGGTGGCTCAGCAGGGACCAAGCCACTTGAAGTTCAAGCAGACACTGCCACACTCTTCTCTGAAGACCCTCAGCCTTCCCTCCACACTCACTCTCCAGCACGGCTTGCTTGTTTCTGTTTTGTGACGAGGTCTCTGGTAGCCCAGGCTGTCCTCAAATGTCTTACATAACTAGGGATGACCTTGAACTCCCAACCTGCATGCTCACTCAGGTCCTCCATAAGCATTTTACCCTTTAAACAGCAGCTTCTGTTCTTGCAGCTTCTCATGTCTCTGTGGCACCATGGTTCTCATGTGCCTAGCACAGAGCCTGAAGGAGTAGGGAGGGCTCAGCAGTCACTTCCGGAAGCCCAGTTAGGAAGTGAGACCCCAAAGCCTCAGTACCCAACCTCTTTAGATCTAAGACACCCCTGGGTGCTGCTGGGGAAGGCTGTAGCAGACCGGGAGTGGGGTTGGTGTAGAAGTAGGCCTGAGGCCCTAACCTGCACCGGTAGATGCTATCTGCACCTGGAGGAGATTTGATGCCAGAGGACACCAGGGCCAGGGCCAGCTGGGCACAGTACAGCTTCAGCGGCAGAAAACTTGGCTTCTTGCAATGTTTTCTCAGGTAGTTAGTAAATGCGCATTGTGTGACAGGTGCCAGTCCAAGTTCTGGGGATACAGCAATGTACAGAAAACTGTTGTCGGCAAGGAGCTCACATCCGGAAGACGTTAGTAATACACCAGGTAGTGGGGCTGAGAGATGGTTCCACAGTTAACGCTTCTCTCTTACAGAGGTCAGTTCCCATCCCCCAAGTCAGGCAACCTGGAACTCTGGGATCTGATGCCCTCTTCTGGACTCTGAGGCCACCCCCACGTACACGCACAAGCACATGCAAACATACACATAAATACAAAGCTTTTGAAAAACAGACAAGCAACAACCAGATAAGTATCCTCAGGTGCATATGGATTGTGTGAGACCAGCCCAAAGCATCCGAGATCCTGTCTCAACAAATCCTTAAAACTGGGTCAGCATGGTGGTTCAGCAGACAAAGGCATTTGCCACCAAACTTGACAACCTGTGTTCAATCTCTGGATTCACATGGTGGAAGGAGAGAGAAGGCTCCAAGTTGTCCTTTGACTTTCATGTGTGCACTGCATACATGTGCATGCGTATACACACACACACACACACACACACACACACCACTAAATGTAACAAGGTTTCTCTGTGTACTCAGCATCAAGAGGAGAGGGGAGCTGGGTACTCACAGACCATGAAAGCTCCCCAGCCATCCAGGAAGAAGATGTTTGAGGCTGTAGAAGAAAGAAAACATTTAGGGTCCTGCTTTGTCTCAATCTGGCTGTGTGACTCCATGCAAGTTACTTAGTCTCTCTGAGCCTCTGCTTTATCACCTGGAAAGCCAGATTAGTCATCATACTTAGATAGTGTGCTATCAGTGTTCCAGGAAAGAGGAGCACAATGCCAGGCCACACTTATTGTTCCCTTGGTGATAACCTTGGTCATGACTGACCAGAAGGGACTCATTGCATTGGGACATCACATTCAAGGTAGAATAAACTGACCCAAGGAAAGCTGACATTTAAGGGGTATGATTTAGGGAAAGAGAACTTTAGACATATTTAAACACCCTCCATGCCCACCTGCTGTCCCCTCCTTTCTACTCCGTCACCCTGGGCAGAAGAGCCCTTTGCCCTGCTGTTTATTTAAAGGCTTGTTTGTTGTTGTTGTTGTTGTTTGTTTGTTTTTTTTACATGTGCTGAAGTTTCAGCCTAGAAACTCACCATGCCAGTTCAGTGGCCAGGCCAAGTCCCCACCCCAAGACTCAGGGAAAACAACCGGCTTGGAGACAGCATGGGAGGCAGCCTGTGACCCTCAGGCTGGGATGAAGAACCCCAGATATGAGGTGGGGCCACCTAGTCTGTAGGACTGATGCCGTTGCCTATGAACAGGCTATGGAAGTTCTAGAGACACAGGTGTCTCTAGGGACAGCTGGGGATGTTTGTTTCCATTGGTGACATCCGTTTAGATGCCTAAAATGTCCATCCCGGGAGGAATGGTCGTCCAGCCCCCACTGTGCTCACTCATAGACTTACCACTTTCACCTGTTTATTATATACCCTGGGCTGCTGTGTGCAGGGCCTCGAGTTTAAAACGTTTCACCCAATGGGCTGGTGAGGTGACACAGAAGCACCTGCTGCTCTCGCAAAGGACATATCACCCATGTCTGATGGCCCACAGTCACCTCTAACACCAGTTCCAGGGAGACCCCATCCATTCATCTGCCCTCCATGTGCACCTACATGGACTTTCACATAACCACCCACAGACATCACACATACACATACGACAACAATAAATTCTTTAAAATGCTTCGCCAGGAGAAAGTACTGGAGAAAAAGAGCCAGGAAGAGGAAGTAACCTCAAGATCCCACAGCGACCCCAAGACCATTGTTTCCCGGTCCAATGTCCTGACCAGCAGGTGGTCTGACTACCTTTTGGGTGGCAGAGAACAGCTTATGCCTGTCCCTGAGCTCCCTCCCAAGAACATCTGTTGCCTGGTGACCTGAAGGAGACCAGAGGGCCGCGCCCAGCTCAGGGCCACAGGTGCTACAGGTCAGGTGCATCTCAGAGGTGCCTCGGCCTGTCACTCCTGCATTTTCCATCTGCTCAGGGTCATTTGCCTGGATCAGGCTCATCACCTTTTAATAGTAAAGGGTTGCCCTACCAAACCATTAACACTGCTCTGAAAACGTGGCCATGGTCTCTACGCTCCTGACCACGGAGCCTGACTCACGCAAGGCCACAGGGAGGCAGAAGCAGGGCTAGCGTGTAGTGAGCCCCGGAGAGTTTGTACCCATCCAGGCAAGGGAACCATGGTCAGTGCCCAGGAATCCATTCCTGGTGGCTTCAGCTGTGACCCCTCTAGCGTAGTGGTCCTGAAGGTTCTGGAGTAGATCCTATGCTGCACAGTGAGTGCTGCAGAAGTTGGCCCAGGAGCTGGATAGCTGCCTCCCAACCCCCAGTGCCAAAGGCATTGAATGGGAGACCTCTGATTCAGGGCATGGAGGCAACCTCTTTCCCAGATATTCCTTGTTAAGGGCCAACTGCCCCTCTGCCCAAGATTTTCCCCCATGTGAGCAGCACTGGACTAGGGGCTAAATACTGATTCTTGGTTCATCTCTCTCCCTCCCTCCCTCTTTGTCTCTCTTTCCTTCTCTCTCTATCTCCTCTGTATGTCTGTCTGTCTCCTTTCTTTTTCTTTATGTTTGCTCTTTTGAGACAGGGTCTCCTGGGTGCCAGGCAGGCCTCAAACCAGTTATATAGCTGAGGATGACCTTGAACTTTTGATCCTTCTGCCTCTACTTCCACAGTGCTAGGATAATAGCAGTGTTTATGTGGCACTAGTCATTGAACCCAGGACTTTGTTATATTATGCAGCTACGGCATCAAATGAGCTACAATCCTAGGCCCCGGCACCCCTTCCTAAGAACTGATTTGCCGCTGGTTGGAGCCGGAAGAGAATCCTGCTAGGCTGTTGGTCTGGGGCCAGGAGGCTATCCCATCCCACAGCCCTGAGCAGCACAGGACTGTCTCACAGCTGGTTGATGCTGTCACAGCTGACTACCTGTGGGCAGCCATCACCTGAATGGACTTCTTGTATGGGCTATTCAGCCTGGACCTTCCTCCTGCTTCAGTTTTTGTGTCTGAGGGGGTCAAGTGTCCCCTAGAAGGCTCTTCTTTTGTCTGTAAGTCCCCCCATACCATCTTATCAGGTCAACACCTAGCAGGTCCAGCCTCCTGCTAGAGCCTCAGGGCGAGCAGATGCAGGAGAAGGGTGGAAATAGGCTGAAGGGCAGGTCGGAGCAGGGGTGAGTGGGGCCTGGGAAACTGGGAAGTCCACAGGTCAGGAGGGCCCAGCTCCTATTTGTTGACCCTGACCTGTGGACACGGGAGACAATAATATCTCCCTTCATTGTCCCTCTGTAGACTGGGCCTCCCTGACCTAAGCAGCCCAGGCTTCAGCCCTTCTTGTCCACTCCTTATCCCTGGTTACCCCTCTTCAGGTTCCCGCCAAGTGGGGCCTGCTAGTAAAAATAGTCTGACTTTATTTTATTTTATTTTTGAGCTGGCTATCTACTATTTTTATCAAATGGTCCAAGCAAAGCAGGGCAGGAAAAGGGGAGAAATCACACAGCTCTGTTTGTTGGGCTCAGTAGAAATAGCAACAGGGCGGGCTATTTTTAACAAGATGAATATCCCTCTACTCTGAGGTCTCCCCCCAACCTCATCCCAGCCTCCTTTGTCTCTCTGCCCGGACAGCAGATTTTAAAATAAGCCCACGGTGGCCAAACCACTAAGTGCCCCATGACAGTGACCAAACTGCGAGCCCAGGAGGGCCATCCGTCTGTGGAAGGCGTGGTGGATATTTTCCCCATTTCCCTCCCCCAAAGGAATCACACTCTTGTGTGAAAACCCGTCCAGGTTGGGTTTTCCAGGCTTTTCCTGGTTGTTGCACTCCCACGGGAACAGCAGAGGTTGCCCTGAAACACGCAGTGGTTTGGGCAGAGTGACCCCAGAGGCCCCGCTTGCTTATTGCTGCCAGTGCCAGTTCCTGGACCAGGCTGAGGGAGGGCACGAAGGCAGAATGAGCCTATAGAAGCTAGGGCTGCAGGAGCAGAGGTAAGGAAGGGAGGGGGAGGGTGGGCTGTGAGGTGAAATGCTGAGGGTCTCCATTTAGCCATTTTCCACACAGGTAGAGAGGTCCACACGAGCGGCAGGCGACCTAAACAATGCTGAGCTTTCTGGGCCGGGCTGTCCCAGTGTGGCTATCATAAAGCTTCAGTCTACTGAGCGCTCAAGGATCTTCAGAGTTGCAGCTTATAAAGGAAATAGTCTTTGGGCATGAAAAAAATCTTCTGTTGCCATGAAACAGTCCTGGGTGGTGTGGAGTGGGGTGTACCAAGCCCGGAAGTCAAAACAAGGAGGGCAGGCAGGCCAGGCAGCTCCCTCACAAAATTTGTTGTGGCTCCCAGTGCATGTGAGGCTGAGGCAGGAGGATTGTCATCAGTTCCAAGTTAGGTTGGGCTATAGAGTAAGACCTGTCTCAAACAATAAAAAGTAGGGGATGTGGTTCTGGAGACAAGGCTCTATTGGCGGAGTGCTGACTAAGCATGCGCACAGCCCGGGCTTGGCTCCCTAACACTGTGTAGATGGGGGAGAGGGAGATGGACCGTAACCCCAGCACTAGGGAGGTAGAACCAGGAGGATCGGAAGTTCAAGGTCATCCTTGGGACACAGGTAATCCAAGGTCACTTTGTGCTACTTGAAAGCCTGTCTTGAGGAGGAGGAAGAGGGTGAGGAGGAGGAGGAAGAGGAGAAGAGGAGGAGAACAGACTTTGACTCCATTTCCAGTGTGTCTTCCATACCAGGAAGGGCCTGGGATCCCTGAGGGTTGCAGGGTGCATTTGGCTGTTAAAAATTCACTTTTGACAGATTCTTTGTCATCAGAAACAGAAAGACAATATTGATACAAAAGGTAACATTAACTGAGCACTTACTAGAGGAAGTACCAAATGAAACATTTTATACCTGGTAGCCTTCCCCCTCCTTGCTGGCTGCTGGACCCTTCTTCGCTGAGATTTGCAGGGTGGCTCTTTCCTAGTGGCAGCTAAAATCACAGAGCAATGTCCCCTAAAGGTGATGGAACCAGACACAGACTCTGGTCCCTACATACCACCTCCTGCTCCAGGTCCTGCCAACAACCCCTTCCGGTTCTCTACAGGTTGGGACAAGGAAAGGGGGGTGGACCATGGGGTGGGCGGAGCCTTAACATCACCCCAATTCAGCCGTACCCACCTTGGCATGAGCCTTCCCTCCCAAAATCTGCAGCCCCCATCCTCCACCCCAAGCCACTCCGACTTTTTTCAAGAGCTACTCTTCTCTTCGTCTCCCCACATGATAAGCTCCTCTCCCATCTTCTACCTCCAGACTTTGAGACTTATCTCAGTGACCCCCCCCAGGTAGGACCCAGGGACCATACCTAGTACCTCACCAGGCTTCCTTGCTTGCCTAGGGAAGGGACCATGTCTCTACTTCCTATTTTAAGGGGATGGCACAGTAGATGAGGGTTGGCAATTTCGAACAGATAGAAGAGGCCAAAGGAATGGGAATGAGAAAGAAAAGTAAACAATATGAGGAGGGGGGAATGAGAAAGCCTGAGCAATGAGAGGTCTGGGTCGTTGGAAAGAGGTCAGTAAGGGCCAGAGAAGAGGGTCAGAGGACCAGGCATGGATTCTCTGACCCTGGGGCCTCTGGATTCAGGTATTCTCTGGGGAAGGACTATTACCCTAAGTGAGGAGAGGTTGCCTTGATCTGCTTATTCAATGTGGTGTTGGTAGACAGCCCATGAATGTGTGTTTGGTCCTATGCCCACTCAGGACCCCTTACTTTGCTAGCTGCCCTTGTAGCGGGGTCATAGTGGTGGGCAGCTGGATTCTCTTGGAAGCCCTGAAAAGGGAAAGCAGGGCCTTGCTTGGCCTCCCTTGGGCTGCAGCTCCTGACTCACATCCAAGCTGGCTGCCTGCATGCCATCCATGCCCCAGGGGAGGACAGAGTCAGCAGGCCTCTGTCTGGCCTGGTCATGACATATCCCAAAGTTGCCACCCAATCTGAGAAGCTTTGCTTCTCAAAGGGGCCTGTGACAAAGGCAGCCTTCACATCTCCCACCAGACCTGGAAGGCTGGAGTCTGTACTGGAGAAAGGCCTTCTGGATGGGAGGGAAGCGTCTAGAGGATGTCTCCCTGACTGCCTGCCAGGCAGAATTGGCCCTGCCGTTCTCCTGTCTGGGGACTTTAAAGTCTGAATGGACAGGGTCGCCTGAGAAAAATCTGTGGCCCAGAGTGACTGGCTACGCCAGGCGGGAACTGGTGCAGGACTTGGTGGATAGTACTGGCTCACACAAGACCTTTGGCTGTTCCACTGAAAATTTAAAATATAGCTGGCCTGTGCCGGGCACACTCTCCTCTGGGGGTTCCAATGGCCAAGATGGTCCCCAGGCCTCCACAAGACCCTAGCCCAGGCTAGATGACATATTTCTGAAAGCCAAGGTTCCTGGCCAACATGTTTAGGGGTGTCGCTGACATCTGGTATGGCCCGGGGCAGAAAGTCCTCCTGCTTGATTATAGTTCTGGATTTAATTAGAATTTTGTTTGTTCAGAAATTATTGGGAACAGCGTTTTTTGGTTGATTCAATTTCATGTGCATATGTATGCGTGTTTCGGTGCTTTCTTTACCCACAGTCTGCTTGTGTGGAGCCTGATGGGTTTGTCAAGCCCACCTTTAGGGCTGAAGACATCTGTGTTTTTATTCAGCAGACATTTCATAAGTTTGAAAACAAGGGGCAAGTGTCTGAAGCCCCAGGCAGCCCTTCCTCACCAGGGCCTTTGGATCTGGTCCACTTGACTTTGAAGAAGCACTAGGCTAGAAATCACCCCGTGGGCTGACTTCAGCCTCCTGGAGCAAAGGCAAACGGAGCATGATCTAGTATGGTTGACCATCTTGGTCTGCCGCTGCACCCTCCTCCTCACCTCAGACCGTTCCTCTGGGAGATGAGAAGTGCAGTTAATATCTCACTGGGCTGCTGTGGCCATGGAAGGAATGACCACCCTAAGCTACTTCAGGCGACGTTTCGAATATTAAGTAGGGCTCTGCCGTAATCCAGCACTGCTACTTAAGGTAGTTAACGTCCTCACTGCTCGACCAAATTACCTGGGGGGGTGATAACAAAGGAGGGACTTTTGGCCCACAGTGTCCCATTGTGACAGGGAAAGGGAGGAGAGAGGAATGGACAGGCATTTGGTTGTCTCCTCCACTTTTATTCCATCTAGCCCCCAGGGAATGAGGCAGTGCTGTGCACACTCAGTCTTCTCTCTTTTAACCCTCTCTGAAATTGGCTTCACAGATACTCTCCCTCTCCAGTAGCCCGGGCCTTGTCAGGGACCTTGTTAGGGAGCATGAACTGGGTGCCTGTGGCTCTGCAGGCTCCCACAGCCTGAAAGAGTCACCCAGGAAGAACTATGGAGGGACATCCTCAGGCATCATTCCTGGGGAGGGACCTGAGCAAAGCCCCCACCCAGAGGGTGTCCCCTTGTTCCCTTTGTCTCCATATCAACAACCGAGGTCTCCGGCTGAAGGGGGCTTGTTGCCCTTGCCGATTTGAGTCTCTTTCACAAGAGAGTGCTATGATTAAGTGTTCCTTTCTAGAGTCTCATGAGTCGGAAACTTCATCTCCGAAGCAGCCATGTCGGGAGGCGGGGCCTGCAGCCAGGGGTTCATTGCACCTGATACCTGCCCTCCTAAACAGATTCATGTTGGCATCTTGGGCACGAGCCCATTATCAAAGTGAGCTTGGCCCCATCTTGTGCTCTTGCTAGCCTGCCTTCTGCTGTGGGGTGACACCGCATGAAGGCCTTCACTGGTTATTAGCACCACGCCCTTAGCCTTCCCAGCTTCCAGAATCAAATCCAACACATTTCTGCTTTGTTTTCGTTTTTCTGAGACAGGATTTTTGTGCCACCCAGGCTGGTCTCAAACCGGTTATGTAGTTGAAGAGAACCTTGATCTCAGGGTCTTCCTGCCTCCACTGGCAGGAAGTGCTGGCATGTAAAGGCAGGCACCTCCCAACTCAGATTTCTGTTCCTTAGGCACATTTTGCTTCAGCAGCAGAAGCACATATGGACTAGGACAGACAGTGGCCAGGTCCAATATCTGAGAAACAGTGGGAGGAAGCCCTGCCTGATGCAAAGGGATGGAGGACAGCAGTCCTGGCCATATCCCTCCATTTGTCTCTACCCTCTTGTCAGCTCCAGAACTATCCAGCACTCTGCTTCCTTTACTTATTTAAGTTGTGTGTGTGCACATGTGTGTGTGTTTGTATACGCACGCATGCATCTGTATCTGTGCACTTGTGTGCATTGCCTTCATTAAATGGAAATCCTGCCATGGCTGGGTGAGACCCTAGGTCACATAAGTGCTGTCACATACATGCTGAATGATAGCATGGTACCAAGACAAGCACCTAAGTGCTATAAATCCAGAATGCCTGGGCCATGACTGGTGAGGCCCCAGCAGCCCTGGGCTCTGCCATGTGTGCACCCTGGCTTTTTCTCCCAGCCCAGGCAGCTGTGGAGCACAGCTCCGCTGTTGCTTCCTGAGCACCCGTTCCGTTCTCAGTGGCTCTGAGAAGGCCACTTAGGCTCTCTCCAGCCTTTATTTCTGGACTGCTCCACAGCAGCTTGCCTTTACTTCTGCTTGACTCTGGAGCCTGGGGGAAGCAGCACTTTTCTTTCCCCTTGGTCAGAGTTTTAAGATCAGGGGAACTGGGCCAACTCTAGACTCCATGCCTCCTGGGTCTCTCTGAATAGTCGTGTGCTCGAAACACTGTGTATTGGGCACCTTCCATGTGCCAGGCAGAGAGAATCGGGAAGACACAATTTTCAGTTCTCTGTGTCACTAGAAGGCTTGACAAGGGACAACTATCTGAAGTTTGAGGAGTTTGGGATGCCTAGCAAAGCTCAGGCCTCCCTTTCCTTCTTCCCAGCCTGTTTCCTTGAGCAAAGAATTTATTGAGCCAGGAGCAGAGAGCTAGCCTGATCAGGAGCAGACTTGGCATTTGGTGATGTAACATTTGCCATGCTCATCTTCCTCCAGGCCAGTTCTGAGAAAGACTTTTCTCTGCTAGCTAGGCTACCAGGCCATGCCTATGCCTCCCCAGGCCCTCCTCTTGGCATGCCCTAGGGTCAAGAGCGTGAGCTCCTCCCACCACATCCTCCTTTCGCCAGGGCTCCCAGCATCCATGCCCCCAGTGTCCCCCACCCTTCCCTCATATTTAACACCCTTCCTCTTCCTAAGAACTGAGTGACAGTCGGTGGTTGACCAGGCTTGGCCTCTGGTGATGTATGCTGGGAGGAGAAAGTCCACAAAGTCATAAGTGCCCAGGGACAACCGCTATGAACAGACAAACATATAAATCAAGTTTGCTTGAATCTATATGGAAAGAGGTGGCATCTAAACCTGGCAAAATCACAAGAATCAACAGTTGATCACAGACTTCCTCTCTAGGCCTAAGAAGCCTAGAAAAGCCCTGGAATAGATGGCAGCCAAGTGGTGCCTTCAAGTCTCACCTCCCTGGGATACTGGTGGCCTCCCTTAATGACTCCAAGACCTCCCTCATGTCCTACTACACTCCCTGCAGAGCTAAGAGGTCCCAGAACAGAGGTGTCACTTTTGGGTGATAAATTAGTCAACTGATAATCCCTGATGGGGCTCCAGGGCTCCTTGGCTCCCAGGGCTCTACCCTATGGGAGGACCAGCTCTTAGATCCACGTGATCTCTCGGCCTCAGCACTGTATTTGAGCTGTCACTGTATCCTTGGAGTTTAGGACTCCCCCAACTTTAAAATAATTACAAAGGCAGGATTCAGTGTGATTAGAACATTGTAGGCCCAGGAGAGGGTGACATGCTTAGCACTGGGCGACATGCTTAGCACCCAGGCCTGGAATATCCTTTAACCTCTTTTTCTTCCTGTATGACCTCAGTTTCTGACTTTGTCCCCCTGTGACTCGACTCCCTCCTCTGTAGAATGGGCAGGGCTGCAGGGTTGGCTCCTCAAACTGTGGTAAAGTCTGCTTATATGAGCCACTGAATGCGCTCAGGCCAGTATGGGGTGCCTAATATGTGCTCAGCACGCACACCTGTTTACTCCTGTCCACTCTGGCGTTCCTTCTTGTACTGTGAAAGATTCTGGACTGGGGCCAGGTGAGCTTTCTCTGCAGATGACCTGATCCTCTAGGAGGTGCAGGAGGAGAAGGGGTCTCTCAAGTGGTCTCCAGGACCCTGGGGGTTGTGGCTGGTCTGGAAAGCCCCGACTCACCACACTGTTTAGATTGGGTTTCTATTCCCAACACCAGCGAGAGGCCTGCTATTTATGGGTGCCCCATCCCACCCCCTGGACGGCCAGACAGTGCGTGGGCTGAGGACCACATGGCTGGCAGCCTATTGCCCCTACACCACCCAGTGCTGTGACCAGGGCACACTTCACACATGGCTTACCCTGCAGGCTGGGCTGTGGCTTTCCTGGTTCTCCTGGCTGCCCTGGGGAGGAGGAGACATGGAGGGGGCAGAAGAGGCTGACCCTTCACCCTGCCCTTTGGCTTCCAGCAAACTATCTTTAAGGAGTGGCGGGCTCTTTGGGGGTGGAGGGGGGACAGGGATGACACATGCCTCTCCTTTCCACTTTCACATCGTGTCGTGTCTGCTGCGGTTAGAATTCTGGAGTCAGACTGCCTGGATCCAAGTCCTACTTTAACCACTCATTAGGTGTGACTTTGGGTAAATGCCCAAATGCTGTGTGCCTCAGTTTCCTCAATTGTAAGATGTTTTGTGCTAGGACCTGCTTTACTGGCTCATCATGAAGGCTAAAGAGTTGGTAGGGCTGTGGGCCCAATGGTCTCACTCAGGCCCTTCTCATTCTCCTCGGCGTCCTCATAGGTGCCTATCTGTTGGGCCAGGAGTGCTGCCCCTATGTGCAGTGAAGGAAGGGATCCCCACAGAAGCAAAGTGACCTCTCCAAGGTGGCACATCTGGGGACTCAGGGCAGGCTCCCTCAGGCCAACCAACTGCTTCTTCTTCATCATCTTACTGGTGTCCTCTCCTTACCTCAGCTCCTCACCACCTAGACACCCACAGCAAGGCTCCTGACAGGTGTTCTGCAGGGCAGGGGCTGGGCTGAGCCTCTACCCAGGGCCACCTGCCCCCGCCAGTGCTTGGAGTCAACCTGCTGAGGACAGGGACTATTTTAGGACACAGTGTTTGCCTAGTGGCCAGGGATATTTGTGAAGGGTCAGGCCAGTGGTATGCCTTGGCTTCCAACTAGAAACTGCTCTTGGACATGTGGCTGACTGGCAGAGAGTGGAAGGCTTTGGCGAGCCCTTTACCTTCCTTACAAAGCGTGGCTGCTGCTGTTGCTTCCCGTCTACCGTCTTGCCAAGCCCACAGCTCTGTTCCTGACTCCCCACTGCCAACGTGGTGACAGCCTTCCCAGGTCTGGTGAGATGAGCAAACTGGGCAAAGTGTGGTTTCCTGGCCCTGGCCCGACATCTTCCCTCTTGTGGCTAACCATCTGCGGCCTTCTGCTCTCCATCAGAGTGCAACAGCCACAAGGCCAAGGTCAGGCTCCTCTCCACTGGCCCTCTTCACTTGGACCTAGGTTCTGTCCTGGGGCCTCGACCTGTGTGGCCTGGGCTGGATGAGGCTGTGTGGACAAGCCTGGGAAACTGGGAGCCAGTCAGCGTTGGGACTGTCTCCAGTGTGGGCTGGCCTACCTGCCTGATGCTGGGCAGACTTCCTTACATGAAGGCTGGCACGTATGTTGGTGGGAAACCACTGGAGACCAACAAAATGCCAGGCGGGCAAGCAGGAGGCTGTGAATGAGCCTGCTTGTTGGATAAACCCTGGAGATGCAACCTTGTGTGGCAGTTAAGAGAACTGTGGCTTCCCATCCCCGACAGGACACCTTGGCAGCAATGCTGCCCCCGTCCTGCATCTCAGCATCCCCCACTCATCCGAAGGAACTGGAGATGAAGTAAGTTAGGTGAACAGCTAGCTGCATGGCACTCTCTTGCCAGAGCACTCAAGAGCAACGCCTGTGTGGGGACCTAGAACTTCTTATGCCTGTTTCTGACCCCACCTCCACTCTGTAAGTGTCTTTTCTTGAATCAAACTGAACAGTCAACAGTCACAGATGCCCTTGCCCCCTCCAGCCTTCAAGCAGCTGAAACCTGGGCCACATGGATGGTCCCCAACATGCCCTCAGGCCCATGCCTCCACCTCTGCTGCAAAGGCCATGACTTTGGAACAGGCTGTGAGACAGGTGCCCAGGAGGGTGTGGCTACTGAGCAAGCTCTATAAATAAGGGGCCTGGAACAGAGACTTTAAGTTGCACATTTCCTATTGGTATTTGCTTTGCTCTTTCCAATGTGGTCATTTAATTCTGCAGGGGGCCTGGC
>LOJH01000827.1:19589-33821 GCA_001685095.1 Ellobius talpinus
CCTGACCGTGCCAGGAATAACTCTTGTGCCCCTGTGAAACTCTGACAGAGATGTCCTAGGGGTAGCCATGGTATTTGGGAGCCAGGTATGAGCTCTAGGCCCAGGAGCCAGCTAGATCAATGGAGACCCCGCCCTGCCAAAGTCACCAATCGCTCACTCCTTTGGGCTCCTTCTGAGAGTTGTTTTTCTACTCCCGACAAGCTGCTCCATTCCTCTCCCCGCCTTCTAGGGGGCTCCACCTCTGCCGAGATGTGTCTCTCCTTCCGCCAGCAAGCTATAGCATCTCAGGCTCTCTGCAGCCATGCAGCAAACTATCCTACTTCCTATGCGACACGAGGAGTTGTTTCCTTTAAGTTTCTATCCCTTTCCTATGACACAGGGCTCCACGAAGGTGGGCTGTACCTCCCTGAGGCTAGACATGTCTCTCAGACCAAGACCCACTGTGGTGAGTGAGCATCCCTTCCTGCAGCTTAGGGGCCTTTGGGGCAGCACACCCTTTGCTTGTAGGGCTGCAGTGGCTCTAGCTCTTCTCTTCTCTTCTCCTGCCTGTCCCTCCACCTCTCACTCCTTCTCTAGGCTCACTTCTCCATAAGGGCTTTGGCCCATCTGATCTGGGCCATAGCTGTTAGGACAACCACCAGTGCGTTTGATCTGCTCTTCACTGACCAGCAACAATGGCTGATGGGATTTTTGATAGAAAAAAGATAGGGATTTCTTTCTGCTCTGGGACTGTACCTATTTTTTTATTAATAAAAATTTTTCAAATGCATATATATCTCCAAAACAACATTTTGCAACAGTGTTAAAATAAAGACAACTATATTTATACTATGTATAAAAATATTTTTTGACCTGACAGATGAGTTTTTCCTTGACTCCAAAATAAGTTAAAATGTTTCACAGGCCTTTGAAAGTGCCATGGGCCGGTGCCTGGCAGGCCTAGTAGATTCTCCACCTAGGTGGTCAGGACCTTACTGGACATAGGCAGAGCTGGCCATAGTGGCAAGGATGGCTCCTGTCCTTTCATTTTCACAGGCTTGGTCAAGTACTCATAAATCACCATGGGCCAGAATTCTTATTCCACACAAGATACCAGCATCCCCACTGCCCCTGCCCCTGGCCACAGCTACAATGGAAGACTCTCACCGCCTCTCATTTTCAGGTGTCGTGTTGGGAACATGGCCACTGTCATACTAGCTGATGCTCACGATCACCCTCCACTGCAGGGAAAGACTTCACGGAGTCTCAAAGGGGAAAAACAGTAGTCTTGTGTCGCTTTGCCACGTGGTATCAGGTGAGATGCGGGGGCCGGGCATCGCCACACAGCAGCAGCGATTGATGGCTCACTGAAGGCAGGCAGCACAGCATAGAAACTAGTCCCGGAACCAGCACAGCCTGCCAGCCTCCCCTCTGGCCCTCCGTACCAGGCAGGGCCACAGACTTCACAGTGAGCAGGAGTCTAGGGGCTGCAGATAGAGGTGTGCTCCAAGACTTCTCTATTTCAGGTCAGCTAACCCAGGCCCTTGTCCCGGATGAAGCTGGGTGTCTCCTCCAGCCTGATGATAGAAGAGAACCTCAGAAGAGAACCTGAGGATGCGTGCTGAGGACAACTGGTGTCCATGAAAGCCTAGTCATGTGGGTACTACCCAGACACGCTAGCAGGCCCTTCCTTGCCACCTCAGGCAGGCGCCAAGCTCAGAAAAGCCCTCTGCTGTTGTGCGGCCCCCAAACATCCCTCTTCTTTTCATTTACTCTTCCATCTTCTTTTGTCCAGTCCTTTAAAAAAATTCATCGGCTTTCATGCCTCATTGACCCCTTCAGCCTCTTGGACTCATTCTCTCTCTCTTTGTGTCCCTCTTCTCCATGGCTGTTTCTTTCTCCCTCATGGTCAGTCAGAGCTCCCTGACCGCCTGTTCCCTGTCCACCTGCCTCTCTCCAGGCCTCCGAGATTTCCCCTGCCTCACATACTATCTGTCTCCATGTCGCTCTCTCTGTGTTTCTCTTTGTCTTTTTCCTCTCTCATTATTCTGAGACATGACAGTGTCTAACTCAGTGGGGACAGCACATTCTGCGGACAAATCAACTAACAAAAGCAAAGAGGAATGTGCTTCAAGTGTTTCAGGCCCCCACCCTGCTGTGTGATCTCACGTGGTGGTAGGGGGTGCTGGGGGACAGGAGGATGCCAGTCAGTGAGGCGTAGGTGCCCACCTCCTGACCGGAGGGGCCACAGGCTGGCTGTGGTGGGCAAGCATGGAGGTGCTTTGTGCCGATCTGCCCAGGTGGCTTTCGGGTGGATGTCTTTCTTCCCAGGCTGAAGTCAGCCCTTTGATCCCCTGGGACATAAAAGTAGCTCTCTTCATTGGCCTTTCCTGCAGGGAGAGGGTGTAGAGGGATGGGGAGAGAAGCCGGAAAGCAGCAGATATCTGCAGCTTGTGGAGCGGTGTGGCCTTCTAAGCCCGTGTCCACCATTCATCTGAAGAGAAAGTCCCTGGAAGTGAGCCCCTCCTTCAAACCTTGGGTTGGGGCACCATTACCAGTCTGTGTGGGCATTGGCAGTAGCTAACTGACTAGCTGACTGTTCTCAAGATCAAATAGGGAGAGTGTGTTGTAATAGAGAAGCCCTGCAAAGGGGCTTGTTATGCTGGAAAGTTGGAGTGGGCTAAGAGAGCCACTCTCTTCCCGGTGGCTTTGTAAGTTTTTTCTTCCCCAGTGGCATACAACCAATGTCCTTAGTCATAACAGACCTTCCTGTGGTCTAATTTTCAACCCACTTTGACCAGCTTCGGAACCCAGGTCTTCCCCAAGCCCAGTCATGCAGGCAGGATGTGAATTAACATGATGACCATCTCACAAACAGGACATGGATTAACAACACCATCTCAAAAACAAAGAAACTGAGCTTCAGAAAAGTCCAGTCCATCAATAAGCAGAACTAGAAAGGGCAATGCCTCGCTTTACCAGATGGGGAAGTTGAGGTGGACAGCCATGGAGACAGCTTCTAGAGAGCAGGTTTCTGGGCTGGGTTGGAGTTTCTTCCAACCCACAGCCTTTTACCTGTTTACTGTAAACACATATTTGGGTTCAGGTAGCTCTTAGGGAGGACTCAGAGAGGCCTGAGGGTCAGCTTTGGGGACTTAAGCCTGAATTGCTTTTCTAAGCCCTGTGACAAGCACGGCTTAAGGAAATGTTTACTTTGGCCCACAGTTCTGTAGCATGCTCCATTATGGCAGGGACAGCATGGCAGCGGGAACTTGAGACAGCTGGTCCCCTTGCACACAGTCAGCCGGCAGAGACGATTGCTGGTGCTCAGCTTACTTTTTCCTTTTTATTTTGTCCAGGACCCCAACTCATAGGACGGTGCCATCCATGATCACGGTGGGTCTTCCCACCTCACTGATACACTAAGAGGCGTGTCTCCTGGGTGATTCTAGATCCTGTCAAGTTGGCAATATCAACCATCACAGAGTCATGTTGAAGGGGAGCCTGGGTGTACTGTGTGGCCCTGACAGTGTGTGTGTGTGTGTGTGTGTTTATATGGATACGTGCTCATGAGTGCAGGTGCATGAGAAAGTCAGAGGCATGGGATTCTTTGGAGTTACACACAGTTGTGAGCCTCCATGTGGGTTCTGGGAACCGAACTTGGGTTCTCTGGAAGAGGAACAGTGCCCTTAACACTGAGCTGTCTCTATAACCCCCCCACATCTCTATGCTGGGTCAAAAGCATGGCTTTGCCCCAGTGTCCAGATGTGGGGACAGCAAGAGAAAAAGACATGGGAGTTCCCTGAGCCCACGCTCCTTCCCTGGAGGGTTCTTAGCACAGGGGAGGAAAACCATACCATCTCCCCTCTCTGTGTGCTCCCCTCTCTGTGTGCTCCCCTCTCTGTATGCTCCCCTCTCTGTGTGCTCCCCTCTCTGTGTGCTCCTCTCTGTGTCCTCCCCCTGTGTGCTCCCCTCTCTGTGCTCCCATCTGTGTGTTCCCCTCTCTGTGTGTTCCCTCCCTGTATGCTCCCCTCTCTGTATGCTCCCTCGGTGTGCTCCCTCTCTGTGTGCTCCCCTCTCTGTGTGCTCCCTCTCTGTGTGTGCTCCCCCCTCTGTGTGCTCCCCTCTCTGTGTGCTCCCTCTCTGTGTGCTCCATCTCTGTGTGCTCCATCTCTGTATGCTCCCCTCCCTGTGTGCTCCCCTCTCTGTGTGCTCCCTCTCTGTGTGCTCCCTCTCTGTGTGTGCTCCCCCCTTTGTGTGCTCCCTCTCTGTGTGCTCCCTCTCTGTGTGCTCCATCTCTGTGTGCTCCCCTCTCTGTGTGTGCTCCCCCCTCTGTGTGCTCCCCTCTCTGTGTGCTCTTCTCTGTGCCCTCCCCCTGTGTGCTCCCTCTCTATGTGCTCCCCTATGTGTGCTCCCCTCTCTGTGTGTTCCCTCCCTGTATGCTCTCCTCTCTGTATGCTCCCCCAGTGTGCTCCCTCTCTGCGTGCTCCCCTCTCTGTGTGCTCCCTCTCTGTGTGCTCCCTCTCTGTGTGCTCCCCTCTCTGTGTGCTCCTCTCTGTGTCCTACCCCTGTGTGCTCCCCTCTCTGTATGCTCCCCCAGTGTGCTCCCCTCTGTGTGCTCCTCTCTGTTCTCAGCTCCCAAGACTGCCTAACTCTGACTCACCTCTGAGTCCTTGATCTGGGCCTGCCATTCCCGTGGCCCCAGAACTTCCAGGATTAGTGTCCCTGCCTGAGAACTGTGTTTTGTCTATCGAATATGCTGCCTTTATTTATCTCTAATCCATTTGCCCATTTTATTAATGAGGAATTGCCCGTTGCTGGGATAATCAGTGTTTCCAGCATTACTGGTTTGAGAAAGTGGCAGCTAAGGGCAGAGAGCTGACATTTGAGCCAGAGACTGTGACTCAATACGGGACCAGGTGGTTCACAGAAGCGTGTGTGCAGGACTGGAAAGAGCTGGGTGGGACCCTCTAATATCACAGATTTGTCGGGGTCCAGGCTCCATGCTGGGGGCACCCAGAGTAACCACATGATGCATGTGTTATAGATATACATGTTCTCATGCATGCATGAACACATGCACATATTTGATACCCACGTCCCAGAAGGTTGGACAGGGTAGGCCCAGGGAAATGGGAAACACTGGTTCAGCCAGGCCCAGCTCAGCTTCTTCACGGCTGCAGGGCTGTGACTTCCCACCCAGGCCTCCGCTTTGGAGCTGGAAGCTCATAACATGCAGGGGACTGTGACTGTGTTAAAGGTCAAACTCTGTGGACTATAATCCCCTGCCCAAGGCCATGAATGGTACATGCTATGGGCAGGTATTGTGCTGTGACCAAAGAGATTGGGGACTACTGTGGATTGAGCATCCCCACCAAACTCATTTTGAAATGTAGCCCCTACAGAGATGTTTTTAGAGGTGGGTCTGAGAGCACTGGGAAGGTAGTGGACTTAAGTTCAGGGCCTCAGCACTCATGTGAAAAGCTGGGTGTGGCTGTACATTCCTAAGTACTGGGGGGGCTGAGACAGGAAGATGCCTGGGGCTTGCTGGCCAGCCAGTCTAGCTAAATTAGGTAACCCCAAGTTTAGTGAGAGACTGTGCCTCAGAAGTATGAAGTGGAGAGCAGTTGAAGACACTTGATATGAATTTTTGGCCTCCACACATGCACACTCATGCATGCACGCGCGTGCGCACACACACACACACACACACACACACACGAGATGGGGCAGGTTGGACCGTAAGAGGTGGCTGGTTTGTGCATTCAGGGCCTTCCTTGCAGGGTAGCCTCACACCGTAGGAGCACCAGGCTTCAGGCAGCCTCGACTCTAGTACATTTTGCCTTCAACTCACTTGTAGGATTTATTTTTGCTAGCAAATTTGCTTAAATCTGGCTTCAAGCTAGTGTTAAAATTAGCAGACATCCCTAAAGAAGGTGCCCAGCAGATGGAAGGGGCTCAGAAGCAAGCCTGGAATGGGAGGAAGTTTGTCTGCAAGGCAGCATCAGCCAGCTACCCATCATCCCTGAGGTGGGTGTCCCCATGGATGCTGAGAAGCCAGAGCCTCCTGCAGGTTTCAAGGAAAGCACAGGGCTGATGTGGTAGCTAAAGATGGCAAAAACTGGCAGGATTCAGTTCATTGATTCTGAAAGGCCTTGGGCGGTTGAGTGGGAGAGCTCATGTGGCTCAGTTGGTAGAGTCTTGCCTGGCATGCAAGAAGGCCTGGGCTGGGTTGCCAGCACTATCCAAACTGGGCAGTGATGGCACAAATCTCTAATCCCAGCACAGGAGGTATAAGAGAATCAGAAGTCCAAGGTCATACTCAGCTACATAACAGCCTGAGTTACATGAAACACTGGGGAAAAAATCAGGCAAAAAGTCATAAGAGCTGTTTTTGGCCAGCTCTTCAGTTTTATAGACAAATTGCAGTCCGGAGCAGAAGGTGACTTGTCCCAATCCCACAGCTAACAAACCACAGACCAAGGGCCGAGTAAATGTCTCATGATTTCCAGTCCTTGGTTCCTCCTGCCTCCGTGCTTCCACTGGGGCCATACCTTGGGCTTTTCTCCTGGGCATGAAGGGCATGAGAGGAGGTGGCAGGGATGGGCGTATCTGGAAAAGTGAAGGGCAGGTAAACGCTGGGCTCTTTGGCCATCTGCTTCCTAGCATGCTTCTTCTATCTGGTCTCAGTATATTTATCTGTAAAATGGAGCACTTGGGTCACATGGGCTGGCCAAGGCAACACGTACCAGACCAGAACATTCTTTCTTGGCCACTGAGACCTCAGAGATGGGACAGAGCCAGAGACAGACTGTGGAAAGCCATGGCTCCAAGACCAGGAGGCGCCTGGTCCGGGGTGGAGGTGGGGGCAGAGAGCAGCAGAGTTAGCGCAGTGCCCTCCACCCCAGCTATTTTTACCCCAGAACACTGGACTGCAAGAGGCCTGGCTAAAAATACCAGCAGCCAGTCCTGAACATCCTTTCCCCAGAGAGGCGGGTGGAGGCTGGCAAGGAGAGGCTGCTGGCGTTCGGCTTTCTCTGCTCTGAGATTGGGCTTCAGGGGCATTCAGGAGATGGGCCCTTCCCTCCAAAGACCATGGGAGTGGAGACAGCCCAAGAAGAAACTTGCTTTTGCCATTTCCAGCAATCTCAGTCTTGTTTGCACAATCCACATTTAAGTCCAATGTTACGAGTCCACTACAGTTTTATATTCTGCGTCTTCCACTGGCTATTTCATCAACATTTTGTTTTGTCATATAGCTTCAGTATTTATCATTTTAATGGCTGCATAATATTCCATCTCAAGACACTTTCTGTTCCCTAATTGCTGGACATCTGAAGCCTGCCAGTTTGCCCTTCTTGTACATAAGAAGGACGTCTTTGGGCATGTGGCTTTTCCTTCTTATTAATTATTCCTGTTAGATAAATGCTTAGGCTGGCAGGTAAGGCTGTTTCAGTGCTATTTGATGTGGCTTGGCAAATTGCTTCAGAAGTTAGCAAGGGAGGATGTAATATAAAGACACAGCTCACGCCGTGAGCCAAATAGTCAGGCTTCAGGGAAATCAGAGCCAAAGGTGCTGTCTCTGGCTCTGGGGGTGGAACCTTCTTCCCTCTCCTCCGGCTCGGGGGAGGGGGCTTTCTTCCCTCTTGTTCAGTCTCTCTACCCTTCTGCCTCATCCCATCTCTTTATTTATCCTTTCAAGACTGGGTCTCATGCATCAGATTGGCGCTGCACATCCAAAGGCGAGCTTGAACTGCTGACCCTCTGCCTCCACGTCCCTTGTGCTGGGATGGCAGGTGTGTACCTCTGGGCCTATTTTTTTCGCAACGTTGGGGATTGAGGGCTTCATGTATGCTAAGCCAACATTCTACCAACTGGAATCCACCCATGAACTCTCCTTATTTTCCTTTTCTTCCCACCCTATCCCGGTCTGCTCACAGTTTCTGAGGTCTTACTCTGTCCCAGGCACTCTGCCAGGTAATTTCCCCACCCACACCCTGCACTCAAAGTCATAATTATCCCTGTTTCACAGATGAAGCAACTGAGGTTACAAAAAGTCTAAGGTCAAAGGTGCAGATAGTAACTGGTGGGAACCGGTCTGCTTGGCCAGTCCACCTCACTTCACATAAACTCTCACAATGGGTACCAGTGCTCCGGGGGTGGAGGGAGGGGATCTCAGAGTGAGAACAGTTGGTCAAGTCCGTCCTTTCTGTGTCTTTGGGGTCAAATCATAAAGAGGCAAAAACCTCATTGGCTCATCTGAATCAGGGGATAGGGACCCTAAAAATAAGGGCCCGATAAACCATGATGGGGCAGGAGCAGGGAGGAGAACCCAAGAGGTACAGGGCAAACACACATACCACTCTCACACACACAAAAAAACATATTTTTAAATTAAAAATATTTTATTTCATCATTTAAAAACATTTTGTTTTTATTTATCTAATGTGTGTGTATGCGTGTATGTATGTATGTATGTATGTATGTATGTATGTATGTATGTGCACATACTCAATGGCACCCACGCGGAGGTCAGAGGACAACCTTTCAGGAGTCAGTTCCCCCCTCCTGTATGTGGTTTCCAGGGATTGAACTCAGATGGCTAGATTTGGAAGCTATCTAAGCCGTGAACCATCTCACCAGTCCCTTCTTTAATATTTTTAGATGAGTAATTAACAAAGATGTTAATATATGCTTCTTTGATTATTAGCAGAAATAAAAATGTTTTCATGTTTCTTTTTAAATTTTATTTATTTATGTGTGTGGTGTGTGTAATGTATGTGTGTATATGTGTGTGTATGTGTGGTGTTTGTGTGTGTGGTGTTTGTATGTGTGGTGTGTGTGTAATGTGTGTGTATATGTGGGTGAATGTGTGGCATTTGTATGTGTGGTGTGTGTGTAATGTGTGTGTATATGTGGGTGTATGTGTGGTGTTTGTATGTGTGGTGTGTGTGTGATGAATGTGGTGTGTGTGAGTGTATTTGCACGTATGTGGTATGTGTGTGTGATGAATGTGGTGTGTGAGAGTGTATTTGCACGTATGTGGTATGTGTGTGTCATGAATGTGGTGTGTGTGAGTGTATTTGCACGTATGTGGTGTGTGTGTGATGAGTGTTGTGTGTGAGTGTACTTGCATGTGTGTGGTATGTGAGAGTGTACTTGCATGTGTGCGGTGTGTGTGAGTGTATTTGCATGTGTGTGGTGTGTGTGAGTGTATTTGCATATGTGTGTGTACAGATGCGCATGTGCCATGTTCTGCAGGTCAGAGGACAACTTTCGGGAGTCAGTTTTCTCACATCCTTCAGGTACGGTCTCGCTGCTGGGTGGCATACTCCAGGCTAGCTGATTCTTTGCAGCTGAGCCATTTTATAGCTCCCAGGGATTGAACTCAGGCCTTCGGGCTTGCTTGGCTAGCACTCCTATCCCTGAGCCATCTTCTGGGCCCTGTTCCTTCTTCTGTGTGCTTCTTGCTAAGACAAGCATTATCATTGACCAGGCTTTACCTTCCACGGGTACCAGTGGTGCACAGGATCATAGGATTCTGATGGGGCTCAGGTGGAGGGAGGATGGTGACTTACTGATTTTTCCTTTGTCCTTTTGGCCTGGGGTGGGGGGCTAACTGGCTTCCTATCAATGTTTCTGACATAACATTTGGACTAGACACGGTTCGGCAGGATCCTTTCTACGCATAAGGATCTGAGCTTGCCCCTCCTATGAAGCTCCCTGTTAGAAAGGAACCAACCAATCATTTTCAGGAGCTTGAGTGTGCTGGACGTCGTGGGCCTCAGCCTGATGCCACATCACATCTGCTTTTTGTTGCTTGGTGGCTTTACCTTACCCCAGCCCTGGAATGACTGTGTGCATGGCTTTACTTCAAAGGCCCCAGAACAGAGCTTTCGTGTCTGCACCTCTCTGTAAAAATTGTGCCATCTTTCTTTTAAGACCTTCTGTCCCCAGACCCTGTAATAACAAAATACCCACAACTTTAGCACCAAACAAGATGCTTTCCATCAAAGATAGTAAAACAAGGGGTAGCATGCTACAATGTAATTGTGCACCTGACAGATGCACTGAGGGCTCCAGGCCAGGATAGATGTGTCCTAGATGTCGGCGTTGATGCAGAGGTGACAGGCAGCTAGCTGATTCAGTTTTGTTTGACAGTCTTTGTACTGAGCCTACTCTTCCAGCCAGCTGTTGCCAGCTGTAGAAGGTGAGTGGAAGGGAGTGGTCAGAGGTGTTTTCTGGAACCAGGTCAGATTTATGCCACCCCTCTTTGGTCTCTGAAGTCCAGAGCTGCATCTCAGACCCTGGGAGGCAGTAGTATAGACTCAATGCTTTGGAATTAGACTCTTCTTTAGAATTTTGGGTAAGAATTGGACTCTTTGATTCTTCTTTGGAATTATGATAACCTTGCATGGGGCTCTCTTCCACCAGACCCTGAAGACCCATGGCCAAGGAAGCTGATAAAACCAGAAGCAGTAAATGGTACTTCCTGTCTGCTAACCAACTAGCTTCTGGCTGCAAAGCTCAGGCTGGGCAGCACCCACTAGATTCCCAGTATCACAAGCCACAGATCAGAACTGTTTGGAAAAAAATCTCTGCTCTTAACGTAAGTAACTTGATCCCTCTTAACTCTCAAGACTGGCAGACAAAATATTCTGGGACTAGTCCCTTGTTTCCAAGGGCAAGACTGTCAGTTGTTCCTTTGTATTTATTTTCCTTCTTTCTAGTAATGAAATTTTTGGTTGTGTGCAAAGTTGTCCACCAAAACCTACATTTTCCTGATGCTCATGTAGTTAGATGCAGCCGTGATTAGGTCCTGCCAATGGCACAGCCTTTTCTTCCTGCAAGAATGCAAAGGCAATGGTAGGAACACACAAAATATCGAGAAAGGCAGAGCCATAAGACTGAAGGAACCTGGGCTCTTCACATCTTTAAACCACCACACCACTTAGTGAAGCCACCTACTTGCCTGTGTGGTCTCTTTAGCCTTCTGTGTTTGATAGTTTCTTTGCTGTGTATTGCAAGACTCTCAATGAAACAGCCATCCTGGGACTTCTATGGATGTGTCTTGTTACAGGTTGGATTGGGAACCCCATGTTTTGGTGAACTTTGGTCTTCCCCATAGATCATCCATTGCGGGATTCATACTCTTGTGTGGTCACCTTTCACAATGACTCAGGACTTGTCTGTGACTTGCCATAGCTAATGGAACGTAGTAGTGATGGGGGCTGGGCCTCAGCAAGCACTCTGGTAATGGGTCTTGTCCTCTTGGAATTCACTTTGTTTTTCTGAGACAGGTTCTCATGTTGTCCAGGCAGGCCTTGGACTCTCTAGTAGCTAAAGATGGTCTTGAACTCCTGATCCCCCTGCCTCCACCTCCCCAGGGCCAGCGTTACAGGCCTATGTTACCACACTGTGCTGTGTGTAGTGCTGAGGGTGAAGCGTCCAGCTTAGTGAGTGGAAGGGCAAACACCCCCCTAATGGAGCTGCTCCCCAGATCCTCTCTCAGAATTCTCACTCTGGGATGCTTCTACTCTGAAACCAAGTGTCAATCCCGAGCAGACCAGTCACAAGAGGCCATGTCAGAGAGGATGGAGACTTGGCCCCAGCCTCCATGTACCACCTAGTCAGCCGAGGAACGGAACAATTTACAAATGTAACTTCCAGTGTCTTATGGAGCAAAGCCAGGCTGCCCTTGCCACACCCTTCCAAATTACAGACTTACAATCAAATAAATAATTACTGTTTGAAGCTCCTAACTTTGGGGGTGGCTTGTTATGCGGCATTTGGTAACTGCAGCAAATCCCTGTGCACAACTGGCCCTCAGCACGGTCTGGGAAACCCACTGTGAGTTTTTGACATTAAGTGCTTTCCTCACTCCTTGACACTAAAAAACTCCACAAAGGAATTCGGGGATGTTCTGGGAGGTCTTGGGAAGCCATAGCCTCTCCTCCAGAACCCAGCGACCCTTTCAACCCATCAGGTAGTCCTGGATGAACTTAATGCTTGGGGTTGTAGCTATAAGTACGGCGGTGGGTTCCAGGGACGGTGCCTGCTAACACAACTGAGATGTTGCGCCCTTTAAATGGAGTTCAAGGGCTCTGATGGGTTCCACAGCTCATAATCATGTGAGTGAAGGCAAATGGATAAGTGGGTAGTGGACAAAGAGCACTTCACTGACTCCAAGGAGGGGTCAGAGCGAAGCCTATAGAGGGGTTTCCAGAAAGGGGAGATTCAGTCACAAATCCAAGGTCTAATGAAGGCTCGCTTTGGGAATATTTTAACCCATTTAAAATATAATTATAGCAGTTAAGATCTACTGAGCTCTTCTATATGCCAGGAATGGTGTGAAATGTTTTATGTAAATTACCACCTTAGTCATCTCAGCAACCCTGGGAAGTAGATGGAGAACTTTCATCCGGCTTTATGAATGTATGAAGAAAGGCCCAGAGGGTTAAGCAACTTGCCTGAGTGGGCTCAGTGGTTTTGAATCCAGACCGTCAGGTACCGGCACTCCAAGGGCACTGCTACCATGCAAGCTCAGGGAGGTAACCAGAGTCCATTCCCCACCTTTGGAGAGAGTCAAGGCCTGGCATGCTTTAGGACACAAGGCCTACCCTGAGTTTACCATATGCTCCTAGGGACCAGGGACATCCTGTGTCAGAAGAGAAGGGGCAGGAGGAGGGAGGGATTCTGGAGTCTGCGAGCCAGGCAGCCGGACTTACAGATGAGGATGCTCCGCCTGCCTGAGTACCCTTGCCAGGCTCTGTCCTCAGGAATGAGCCTGGCCCACTCACACGTGTCCCTAATGCCAGGTTCCAAGAAAGCCACCTAAATACCTGGTATTTGAGATGTAAAGAGACCAGTTCCCTGTACTTAGGGCTGCACTAGCTTTTCCAATTATAGCGCCCTATTTTCCAAAGTCTAAAATGGACATATGTTATAACTGTCTTGGGCCCCAAGGTTTCAGAAACACCCTTAAGGCTCCTGAAATACAATCATATATTTTAGACTAATTCCTGAAGGGCTGAGTGGGGTTATCCATGACATCTGCCAGCAGGATGAAGATCTGGTCTTTGTTTGCAAATGAGCCTGGAGCCTGGGTCTCCTCCTGGAACCAGCTCTGAACCTAGCTAGGCAGAGAGGCCCAGGCTGAGGTGGGAATGGAGAAAGACACAGCCTGTTCTCAGGGAGCTGCAGTCTGAAGGAAACACGACCAGTCCTCAGGATGCCCTAGGCAGACAGTGGTAACAGTGCACACAATAGCCCAACAGAAGGCTTGGGGCAGCTGGGCAGGGCCATGCTCCCATGAGATTCACTGCTCCTGGGTGGGCAGGTGTATCTGGAAGCCACCTGTAGGGCTAGCGTGTCACCTGCAGGCAGTGTCCATTGGTGGGGACACGGAGCTGAGCTGTGAAGGCTTACTGGAGCCATTGTATGGCTTCATGCTGGCTGGCCAGGGCATTTTCTGAAGAAACCCAACTGTGGTTATTAAACATTGATCATGCAGGATGATGGGCTTTTCTGGTTGTAGCATTTGGCCTGTAGACTTGCGAGTAAATGAGCTAGAACTAATCCTGTGGCTAAACTGTGAGGCCTTCAGAGGAGGGCATGCCTCACTTGCCTAATAGCTCCGTGGGGGAGATGAGTTACAAAGTGTCAGCCCTTAGATGGCCCCTTCTCTGTGACAGGGAAGCAGCTGTCTTGGAAGTCTCGCCTCTGACACTTGCGAAAAACAGCAGAGCCAACCGTGAGGCTTACAGACCGACAGCAATTATTGGGAGAGGGAGGCGTCGCACGTACAAGAGAGAACTCTGGCTGCATCCGGAGAGTTGGGTTTAATTCTGCTTAGTACTTAATTAGCTGGCCATCACCTCAGAAATGTAGTAACACATCCCATCTCCATAGAGACACCTTGAAAGAGAAGACAAGAAAAGGAGCCCTGGTTCAAGGGAAACACAGCCTGTCCTCACAAGGTCCTAGTCTGAGGGGGATATGGCCTATCCTTAGGGGGTCCTAGTCTGAGGGGGACATGGCCCATTCTTAGGGGATCCTAGTCTGAGGGGGGCATGGCCTATACTTAGGGGGTCCTAGTCTGAGAGGGACACAGCCTGCCCTCAGGGAGTCCCAGTCTGAGGGGGACATGGTCTGTCCTTACAGGGTCCCAGTCTGAGGGGACATGGCCTGTCCTCAGATGGTCCCAGTCTGAGGGGACATGGCTTGTCCTCAGGAGGTCCCAGTCTGAGGGGA
>LOJH01000827.1:34208-49893 GCA_001685095.1 Ellobius talpinus
GGTCCCAGTCTGAGGGGACATGGCTTGTCCTCAGGAGGTCCCAGTCTGAGGGGAACATGGTCTGTCCTCAGGGACTTTGAACACCTGGTCAGTGGTGTCAACCACTCATGTGGTGAGAGTCTTGCAGGTAAGAACCAGGCTGGGGCTCACAGACTTCATGAAGTCATGACACTGGCCAGGTGAGGGGGCCTAGAACAGGGTCCTGTTAGTGTCTACAAAATCGACCTTCCCTGCCTGAGGCTTTGTTTCTAGAACAATCCACTAGACTGCCCACTCCTTGGGAGAAGGGCTCCTGATCAGCTGTCTGCACTGACGTGACCCAAGAGCTCAAGGCCAGGCCTGGTAATGTACTAGCAGCTAAAACATCTTGCTCATTTGTTGAGAGTCCAATTTTATTTTCAAAACCAAAAAATCTTGACGAGACACTCCTATTTTGGGCAACCGTTCAAAAGCATGACCATAAACTCATTTACCAATAGAATATGAACCCCAACCAGCTGTTTGGAACGGGGGTGGCACGGCTACTTTAGAGGGGTGATCACTACCCAACAAATCTCCAGGCTAGAGGAGAGCCACCTTCCTCTACCTTCTGCGAGCTGGGACTACAGGCAGGGCCACCACGCTGGTCTTTCTGGGCTTAGTTTCCTAGCAGATGCTAGATGGCTTCCTTTCAGGTAGGTGCTGTTTTATAAACAAGAAAACCGAGGCCCCGGGAATCACATGGCATACCTGGAGAACTCTAGCAACTGCAAAGCTGAGATCTGAGCTCACGTCCAACTCAGCTCTCCCTTCTTATTTTTTTTCCTGAATTCCATTAAATCTTTTTTCTAGTTTTGGGACTGAAATGGTAACTTCCTCCAAATACGTTTAACCATGCGTACTCTAGGAAGCCCAAATTCCCATCAGGCAGGAGACCTGCTAGCAGCCCTCTACTTAAAGATCCTGGCCTTCCAACAAGCCATGAATTCTACTGCAAAGCAAGTGCCCGCCACACTGGCCCAACTACCTGGAATATTTCCTGCCAGTGTTCAGAGTATATGGCCATGCACAATTTCCCAGAGCTGGAAAGTCCTAGGAGGCTTCGAATCTGGCCATCACTTCTGCTGTGAAGCTCCTGACCGAGGTCTGTTGCTGTCCGGAGGCCTCACTGTGTAATAGGGGGCGGGGAGCCAGCTCCAGCAGATTCTCCAGGGCTGAGCTGGCTGAGGTCAGCCTCCAAATGCTGCTGTCTGTAGGGGCTGGAGCATCCCTTTCCATAGTGCTCAGGCTACTGCTCCCAGTCCCGTCTTAGCTCTTCCAGCATGACAGTCTCTGAGGAGGCACAAGACAGCAGTTATTCCTTCCTGGGTGTGTCCATGTTCATGTGTGTGTGCTTGCAAATATGTGTGTGTGCTTTACTGCTCCCCACTTTTTGGGGGGGTTTCAAGACAGGGTTTCTTTGTGTAGCTTTGGAGTCTGTCCTGGAGCTCTCTCTGTAGACCAGGCTGGCCTCAAACTCAAACTCACAGAGATCCTCCTGCCTCTGACTTCCGAGTGCTGGGATTAAAAGCATGCACCACCATCACCCGGTTCCCCACTTATTTTTTGAGAGAGAGAGTCTCTCACTGAGCCCGGAGCTCACTGATTTGGCTAGACTTGCTGACTGGCAGGCAAGTCCTCTGGAATTTCCTCTCTGTCTATCCCCAGCCTTGGGATTTCAGGTGCATGCCACTGTGCCCAGGTTTTTATTAGGGTGCTGGGAGTCCAGTCTCAGGTCCTGCTGCTTGACATTATTGTCCCCTCCCTGCAGAAGAGAGCCGAGGGCTGGAGCTCAGAGAAGTCGTGCCTCTTGCCCAAGGTCACTCAAGGCCTCCAAAGTCAGCTAAGATCTGAATCTAGAGCTGTCAGCTCTGAAGACGATTCATCCAAGTTTGCTGAATTGTTTAAAAACACGCTGACTTTATCATAAAGTTATGAAAAATGATCCATGTCTCCCTATCTGGCTACAGCTCTGGATGTGCCCAGAGCGTCTCCAGGAGGAGGGCCAGATGCGTGCTACCCCTGGAAGGCCTCCAGCAGGGGACACAACCAGGAGAAGGCATGTTGTTTACTGTGGTTTCCAACCCTGGTTAGCCTTTCTTTCCTTAACTTCTTTGCAAGAGTATATAAAATTAATTTGTATTAAATGTTACTCAGTGTGTGCATGTGCACCCATGGATGCGTGTGCTTGTGAGTGCAAGCATATGAATGCCACAGTGTGCGTGCATGTAGAGGTCAGACAGCCTTCAGGAGTCAGTGCTTGCCTTCCGCCTAGTGAGTCAGGGCTTCTCCTGCTTCTCCTGGGGTGCTATGTACTCCGGCAAGTCTCCTGTGTCTACCTCCCATCCTGCCGCCAGACTGTAGGGATTACAGATGTGAGCCCACTCAGTTGGCCTTTACTGGGCTTCTGGGGACTGAACTTGGGTTGCCAGGCTTATGTGAATAGTGCTGAGCCATCTCTCTAGCCCTGAAAACAAATTTTAAATTAACAGAAGTATAGTTTCCAGGAGCCTTTGCCAAGCTTCCTGTCAGTGTCCATCCCCATGGTAGAGCCTTGGAGATTGTGTTAACAAGAATACCAGGAGGAGGCCAGACTCCCCTAATTGTAGCTTCCTGGAGCTAGGACCCACTCTGGTTTCTTCTGACATGGTCCCTGCAACTAATACGGTTCAGCCCCATGAGGGACCAAGACCACCTTGCCAGTGGTGGAATGTCGCTTTTTAATTCTCTGCAAGGACCTTGATGTCTTAAGTGCTAGCCCTGCCAGCAAACCAGCAGTACAAGAGGGCTCAGAGCTGCGCTGGGACCCCGACAGCTGCAGATCACACCCTCCTTCAGCTCTCTTCGTGGATCCCAGGAACAGCTCCGCTTTACTTTCCATTCAGGCCCCAGAGCCCATGTCTTCCAAAGTCAGCCACATCCACTTTAATGTTCCTTAGACAACATGGTGGCCTCCAGCCACACTGTTCCAAGCTTGTCATTTTCACTTCAGGTTGTAGCTCTGGAGTCTGCTATCCCCCCTGCAGGAGTGCATGGAGTTTCTCTGTGTGAACACAACCCTGTTTCCCTGGGAGCTGGCAGAGAGCTGGCCAGCTTGAGGAAGGCTGCAGCCAGACCACCTGGGTTCTGGGCCTGGCTCCATTACCCTTAGCTGTGTGGCCCGGGGCAAACTAGTACGCTCCAGCATGAGGACAGAAGGAGCTGGGACATGTGAAGCTCTGAGAGTAATGCCTGGCCTGTGGGGAGTGCACCGTGGGTGTTCTGGGTAATGTTGCTTTCATTAGCATCCCAGCAAGGAGATTGATAAGGGATTTTATCCGATGTCCTAGGCTCTGGAGTTGTGCAGTTTGGCTTCTGGTTTCTACATTCCAGTTCCTGGCTCTTACATTAACCTCTCAGAATCCATTCCATTCCTTCCTCTTCCTTCTTTCATCTTCTTCCTTTTTCCTTGAGTGTGTGTTTGTGTGTGTGGTATATGCATTTTGTACGTGTGTGTGTGTAGGTGTGTGTGAGGAGGACAGCGGCTGATGTTGGGGTGCTGTTCTGGCTAGTTTTATGTTAAATTGACACAGAGTCATTTTGAAAGAGAGAACCTCAATGGAGAAAATGTCAGACTGGCCAGTGGGCAAGCTTATAGGGCATTTTCTTGATTGATGATTGATGAGGAGGCCCAGCTGACTGTGGGCAATGCCATCTCTGGGCTGGTGGGCCTGGCGCTATAAGAAAGCAGGCTGGGCACGTCACAAGGAGCAAGCCAGTTAACAGCACCCCCTCCATGGCTTCTGTTTCAGTCTGTGGCTCAAGTTCCTGCCCTGACTTCCCTCAGTGGTGGAATGATCTGAGAGTGGTCAGCTGAAATAAACCTTTCCCTCCCCAAGTTGCTTTGGTCGTGGTGTTTTGTGACAGCGCTGAGATTCCTACGACAGATGTCTTCCACCAGTGCTTTCCATGGCTTCTTTTTTTTCAGACGGAGTCTCTCATTGAACCGGGAACTCTCTAATTTGGTTAGACTAGATGTCTAGTGAGTGCTAGGAACCCACCTGCCCCACCCCACCCCCAGCACTGGGGTCCTAGATGTATGTCTGGGTCCCTGGCTTTTCACGGGGGTGCTAGGGATCTGCACTCAGGTCCCCAAGTTTGCACTGAAAACTTATACTTCAACTTCTTGAATGCCAAGATTATGTGCCACCATGCCTGGCATCTGTAAGTGGGAACGTCTCCTACTACATGGCAAGGTTAAGAATGGTGCCTGGTATCAAACAGATGCTCAACAAATGTCCACAGCATGAACAAGGGCACAAGGGTGGGATGAGAGAAGTCTAAAGGGTCACATGCACTTGGATTACAGCAGGATCTGATGGTATGTATACCTGGTCACATGTGGGTCAGGAGGGCAGACCAAGATTCTCCCCAGTGCCAGGGGATTATGGCTTGAGGAAGACCCTAGACTGCACAGAGATTCATGAGACATCTGTCTTTGCTGTCATCAGCAATACCCCGACCCCCACCATCAAGTCAAGTCACAGAAAAGCATCAAGTTGCACGTGATGGTTGAATGTCACCTTGCGAGGCTCTGGAACCACTGAGGAGACAAGCCACTGGGCATGGCTATAAGGGTCATCTAGTTTAGGTTAACTGAGGTGGGAGGACCTACCCTGAGTGTGGGTGGCACCAACCTGTGGGCTGAGGTCTCAGACTGGAAAGGAGACCGGGAGCTGAGCACTAGCATTGCAGCCTTTCTCTGCTTCCTGGCTGTGGATACAGTGTAGCAGCCGCCTCCTGCTCCTGGTAGCATGCTTTCCCTGCGGTGATGGAGTGAGCCAAAGGAAACCCTTCTTTCATTAAGTTGTTTTTGCCAGGGTATTTTGACCCAGCAATGAGACAAGTAACTGATACACCACACCACTGGTATCCTCCCTAAGACTTGAAAGGATATCTGGCCGTGAGGTGAGCAAACTCACTGGTATCCACCTTATAGACTAGGAAGTGTGTCTGGCCATGTCATGAGCAAACCAAACCTGGAACTTTCTAGAGCAACCTGAAGAATGACAAAAAAGCAAAAGTCATACCTGTGTGGCTTTACCTGTGGTAGTGGCTCCACCCCAGTCAGGGTCCCTGCCTTGGAGAGAGGATTGCCTCAACACTATCCTGGCACCTCCTTCTACATCTGTTCTGATGCTCTAGTCCTTATTTGAAGGCATCTAGGTGGCACATCAGCCCCACTGTCCAAGGCTGTCATCAAAGGTCTAGCTCTCAGTTAAACCAGCAACTGTTAGATGCCCCAAGGCCAGGCACATTCCCTCAATTATGTCTTGTTCAGAAGTAACTTATCTGTTCAAACACCCCTCTCTAGACCAAAAATCCCACCGGGTCCCATAGCATCCCTAACTCCTCTTGCTACCACTCCTGGAGATCATCAAGGGGGTACATAATGCAGTGTTACCATCTTTTGTGTCCCCAGCCAGCACAGAGACAGACTGTAGATGAACTGAACACATACATTGGACCAGACACTGTTCTAGTTTACTCTCTGTTGCTACAACAAACACTGTGGCCTTAAGGAAGGAGAGAATGTATCTGGTTTAGACGCCCAGTTTACGTACACCATGAAGGGAAGTCAGGGCTGAACTCGAGCAGGAACTCAAAGGTGGAAACCTCAGAGGAATTTTGCTTGCTGGCTTGAACACCCTCACAGGTTCATGCTTAGCTGGCTTTCTTATATACAGCCCAGGATTACCTGTCTAGGGATGGTGCTGCCTGCGGTGGGCTGGGTAAGCTTGCTTTATTTAGGAAGCAAGACAATCCCCCACAAACATATCAACAGGATGATCTGATCTCGATAATTCCTTAACTGAGGCGTTCCTTCCAGTGACTCTAGGCAGTGTCAAGCTGACCAGGGCAGGCACTTTATAGACATGAACTCATTTAATCCTTACAACCCTGATATCAATCCTTCATTTACAAAGAGGAAACTAAGGCGCAGAGTTGTGGAGTCATTCGTATTTGGTCACCCAAGTGAGAGATGACAGGATTCCAATCCCCATATCCTGGATGCAGACTTCTCTCTACCTCACTTCGAGCCCTCACATCTCTGGAATGACAGGTGGGATTCCGGAAGGGCGGCAGGCAGGGGTACTCTTGCTGGGAACTGGCGAGCAGACTTGGTTTCCAGACTGATCTGAGAATTGAAGTCAGCAGCTCGGCATCTCAAGGCCCCTTGGCCCTGGCTCCACCTCTGCCTTGTCCTACCAACCTCCTGGCCAGGCACAGGCACAGGCAGCCCAAACAGGGCTTCGTTGCTAGGACCCTGCCTGGGATGCCTTGCCCGATATTTCCCACCTCTGTGGGAACCCAGCCTGTCCCTGGGCACAGCTGTCAAGGCCATCTAGCCTGGCCTGGATGCCAGTTGCTCCCAAGACTCTTTCCGTCTGTTTTTTCCCCTTCCTTGCAGGCCCTCTGAAGTCAGGAATGTTGCCTCCTTCCCCACTCCACTTCTGTGACCTTCCTGAGAGATCAGTGCTCAGGACAGGACTGAAAGAGTCAGGCTGCCTGAGGTCCATCCACGGCCCTGTTGTGTGGCTCTGACCAATGTTACTTAATTTCAATGGGCTCCATTTAACTTAACATGGACATCATTGTTGCGAGGTTGTTGCTATGATTAGACTGAGAAGAGTTACGACACTGACAGTTTCAACAGGGATGCCTTTGAATTCCGTGTGCATTTGGTTAGCGATGTTCACATACCTTCTTAGACACAGGGCCAGTTCTCGTGGGGAGGGAGGGAACCAGCAAGCCAGAGTTGGGCTATCAGGACATGCCACTCTACCTTAAAGTCATCCTTGGTCTGGGCAAGGGGAGGAAGAAACTCCTCTCCCTGGGCCCCCTCATTCTAGGAGTCCCTAGGATGTGTGGTGTCTGAGAACGATACTGAAGCCTTGCCTTAGCCTTAAAACTCATATTTTGGCATTGAGGTTCAATTCTCTACCTGATGCATCAAATGATTTTGTTTTGTTTCTCTTAGTCTTTATCACCCTTGTTTATCCAGAGCGCTGCTAGGCCCAGAAGGTTCTTTGCAAGTGCAACGGCCTCAGTTGTGCAGCAGTGACCGTGATCACTTGCAGAAATGGACACCCTTGTACTGTTCTGTCCCCTGCTGTTCCTGCCCATAGCTCACACCCTGCACTCCTACCGTCCCTGTCCACGGCTTCCTAGTAAGATGGGAATGATAGGTGAGCCTGAGCCTGCACCGACAGCCAGGGAAGTGTGTTTCAGACTGTACACTAGCCCTCCGCGGCATCGACTGTTATCATCCCATGCCCTGACAGACAGGGAAGCAAAAGTACTCTCTCTGTAACAGCATGTTTCAGACTGTACAGTAGCCCTCTGAAGCATAGGCCATTATGATCCCATTTTCCAGATGGGGGACTGAGGCACAGAGAAGTGAAGTGACTTATTCACAGTTCAGGCACAAGTTTGTGGCAGATAGATGGTCTGTGCCCATCTGCCCTCTCCTGGCCCCTGGAAGCCCTTTCTAATGCCAGTCTCCTGGAGATCCATCCTCACCTTACTGTGTTCTGGATTCCATTTTGTCTCTGAAGAAACTGCTCAGGGAAGGCTGCCTAGCCCCACTCCTCTGCAATTCTAGGGGCAAGTGAGGCTCACCAGGCCCCCTGTGAGGCACCCAGCCGGTGTGGACTGGCTTGCTCACTCTCATGCTCCTTGTGTGGCAGGCAGGGCAGGGCTCACCAGGTGCGGGTTCAGCTGGGTCCATGGAGGCTCAGAGAGGCCAAATCGGCTGGTGAGAGTGCTTGCTTCTCTCGCACGGGCCCCACATCAAGTTGTTCACAACCTCCTGTGGTTCCAGCTCTAAGAGACTGGGTGTCTCTGGCCTCCGCAGGCACCTGCACACCTCCTTACACATATGCACACATATGAAAAAGCATGTATAGGTCTATACATCTATACCTATCCATACGTAGAGAGGCATGTCACACAGACATGTACATTTATAAGTACATGCAACCAGTCACACATGTACACACAAGAAAATTCACAAACACATTGACACAACCATAAACCATACAAATTAACACATACAAACATACATAAACAAACATGTATGTGCACACCCATGCGGCACACACAAAGGCACCTACATCTTATCATGCATGTGCCTTTACTGCAGGGTGTTGCCAGGCCTGTAGGGAGGTGATTAGGAAGTGTTGATCTGTCTGGGTCTGGGGGTGTCTGGTACTTGGGGCGATAGTATCCTGGCCCCTCACTTGGTGAGTCATCCTCAAAGACCTACCTTGGATTGAGACAATGCTGGGTCAGTTATCTGCTTGTTAAGTTCCCAGGCTGTACAAAGATTTGAGGGTTCCCCCACAATCCATTGCCTTGCCCCAAGACTGGCTCTGGCCCTGTGTGCTTCAGGGCTCCCAAAACCTGCAAGGTGACAACAACTCACAGAGATATGAGAATGGGGACAAGCAAGTCGGCCACCAGGAGTGGCCCTTTGGGCCAAACACGGAGTGGAACCCAGTCTGTCAGACTCCAGGTCACCCACATTGGCTGGGTCACGCTTCTGAGGTCTCCTCTGGGATTATCACACAGTAGATTCTCTGTCAGTGTGGACAGCTATTGACCTGAAGGGCAGCACTCCTGAAGGGGCCAGGGTCTGACAACTGGTTCAGAAACCCAGGACTCTGAGGCAAAGCCAGCTCCCTTCATGTTTGGGATCCTCATATCTTCACACCCTCCTAGAGGGTGTGTCTAGAGGGCTGAGGGAGCCCCCAGGCTTCCCCTTCCTCTCTTCCTCCTAACTCTGGCTCCCCACCCCCAGCACCCCTCAGACACATTCCTCTCCTCAGACATTCACTTCGAGGGCTTGGTGGTGATTTCAGGCAGGGTTTGATTTGCTCTCAAGCATTTCCTTGAGTGGCCCCTGGGTGTTTGCTCTGATCCAGATGGCATCCAGATGCAAGCCTCCCTCCCCCAGCTTGGGTCTTCGGCTGGGGGAGCCCCATCCTGACCTCCACCTCACACCCACCTCCCTGCCCCCGCAACTTTGTTTCTCCGGCCTGAGGTCAGGGCACGGACCAACACCTCTGCCTGCGGCTCTTTCCAAAGCTGGGCTCCTGGCCATCCCATTATTGGTCTCCCTCAGCCTTTGTTCCTTTCAACAGGTCATTGCTGCAAGAGCCAAAACAAATGTCAGCTTGATAATGAGGGAAGCTGTGATGCTGTTCTGCCCGTTGGGGCGGGGAGGGAAAGACCGGGTGTGTGCCTGAGCCAAGGAAAGGAACACATGCTTGGAGCCTTGGACCTCCAGCCCAGCTCTCGAGGGACCAAAATCCAGACCAAATCCAAATGAGGAGGCCAGAGGCATAAGTGACAACTGCGCTGGTAGTGACAAGACCAATAAGCGCCCAACAATGACTATCTAAAGAGTCCTTCATTCAGTCCTGTGAACAGGGTGTGAGTGCTCCCATTTTATAGATGGGGAACTTGAAGCCCAACAAGGAGAGAATCATCAAGCAGAGTACTTTTTAGTGGAATAACTTCTGCGTGACAGGCACCACATAAAGACCAGAAGTTGACTTTAAACGGAGGGCTTTCAGAGCCCCCAGGGTCTTCTGGGTGGCCTGCCCAAGCCAGGCCTTTGGGAGTTGTCTCCAGATGCCCTTCCTGGCACAGTGACCACCAGCCTGGTGAGAAACGCCCTAGGGAACCCCGGTGGAAGTCCTGGGCAGGAATTCCTGTGTGCAAAATAGCCCCAGTGTTTTGGAAACTGCGGGTCCCAGGCCTCCCTGCTCTGCCCAGCGCTGGACTCTAAACCCAGGAGCCAGCCTAACACTTGGCAGCCTGGGAGGCAGGTGGCCCTCGCTGACCCACTCTACTTCCCATTAGAAGTTAATATTTATACATCCAGTAGGCCCTGCGCTGCTGCTGTGGGCATCGCAGAGGATAGGTCTTCCCTGGCCCGGGAGAAACCCCTGGGCTGCAGGTGTCTGTCTCCCTGACCCCAATCACACCCACCCCAGCTGGAGGAAAGGGCAGGTGTGTGTTCCGATGGACCATCTTCTTTGTGAGGTATACAGTCAAACTTCCTTGACATAAAACAGGGCATTTGGCCCCAGCTCAAATGTACAGGGCAGGTATTTCCTAGAACTGTTGGGCACTGGCCCTCACAGGTGTGGGAGGAGGAGGCGGCAGAGGCGGGGTCAGGCCTCCCCCAGCCAATCAGCGTCAGGTGGCTGTGGGGCCCCTACCCTGCCTGCTAGATCCTGAGGGCCCATGGGAGGAATCCACCTTCTGGCCTCCCTAGTCTTAGAAAATACCAGAGACAGGCATGCAGGGAATGGGCACAAAGTGGCACAGCTCACTGGCTCCCTCTTCCCATAGCTCTTCCAGGTGGCCTTCTAGCATGTGAGGGCCAGTCCTCCCTCCTGCTTTGGCCCGATGTCCCTCCCTCCATCAGCCCTTCCTTCTTCCCTCACATCCTTCCTTCCAATCTTCCTTCCCTTCCAGATTCTAAGTGAGCTCAACTCTGCAGCCAAAGAGAAAGAGGACAGAGAAGCTGTGGGTGGGCCAGCTGTGGGCCAGGATGCCCTCCCTGAAGAAGCCAGGGATCTGGACCCTCAGAAGTGTTGTAGGTAGCTCTGGGAACGGTGCTCAGTTAGCAGAGTGCTAGCCTAGCACACCCAAAGCTCTGGGTTCCACCCCCAGCACTGCACAGAGCAGGCATGGTGGAACACACTGTTCAGGAGGTGGAGGCAGGAAGTTCAAGGTCATCCTTGGCTTTATAGTGGCAGCTTAAGGCTAGCCTAAGCTACATGAGACTCAACTTTTGGGGTAAGGATAAGTGGGGGGATGTTCCCAGTTTGGGCAGGAGGAGGCTTTCTTCACCAGACTCTGTGGATTGGGGGTACCCACACCTTGGGACTGGGGGTTCTCAGATGGGCTCTCTGACACCCCTTGGCAGAAGCAGTGAGTGCCTGAGGATTTCAGTGATGGCCAGAGGGAGGGGACACTTCTGCCAGCGGTGTTGGTAGTCGGGTAGCTTGGGAGGGAACCCGGGGCTGGCACACCAGTCCCCACAGGTTAATGTTTGACTTGGAGCCATGTGTTTTTCCACTGGGTATTTTTATCCTCTGTACCTGGCCGTGGGCAGCTGTGTGCCATCCTATGTGGGCACGGAAGAGGGGGGAGCAGCTCAGCTGGGGTAGCTTTGGGAAAGGCCTGGCTGCAGGGAGGCCGGGGGGCCTTAGAGGAGAGAGCCGTGTGGATCGATTACTTTCCTCATCACTGTGACCAAATGCTTGACAGAAAAGCAATGTATGGGAGGAAAGGTTTGTTTTGTTTGTGGTTTGAGGGTGCAGAGTCCATCATGGCGGGGCGGGGCCAAAGTCAAGGCTGCAGGAGTGCGTCACTGGGACTCCTTGCATTTAGGCAGACTGAGAAATGGAGAGAGGAGGATGCTGATGCAGCTTGCCTTCTCTGTCTGTTTTTCATTCAGTTCATGGGTCCCAGCCCACAGGATGGAGCCACCCACCTTCAGGTGGTCTTCCACCTCAGTTAACCCCCTGGGAACACCTTTGAGGACTCATCTGTTGACTCCACACCTAGTCAAGCAGACAATGAAAATGAGCCAATGAAAGTCTATGCCTTGTCAACTTGACTTTCAAACACATCACTGTGTGTGTGCAGGTGTGTGAGCAGCGTATGGTGCATGTGCAGGTGTATGAACAGTATATGGTGCGTGTGCAGGTGTGTGGGCGGTGTATAGTGTGTGTGTGGAGGTGTGTGAGTGGTGTATGGTGTATGTGTAGGTGTGTGGGAGGTGTATGGTGCGTGTGCAGATGTGTGAGCAGTGTATGGTGTACATGTAGGTGTGGGAGCGGTATATGATGCGTGTGCAGGTGTATGAGCGGTATATGGTGCGTGTGCAGGAGTGTGGGCGGTGTATGGTGTGTGTGCAGGTGTGTGAGCAATGTATGGTGTGTGTGCAGTTGTGTGGGCAGTGTATGGTGTATGTGTAGGTGTGTGAGCGGTGTATGATGGGTGTACAGGTGTGTGAGTGGTGTATTGTGCGTGTGCAGGGGTGTGGGCGGTATATGGTGTGTGTGCAGGTGTGGGGGCGGTGTATGGTGTGTGTGTACGTGTGTGAGCAGTGTATGGTGCATGTGCAGGTGTATGGGCAGTGTATGGTGTGTGTGCAGGTGTGTGGGCGGTGTATGGTGTGTGTGTAGGTGTGTGAACAGTATATGGTGTGTGTACATACACTCATGCCTGTGTCACACAAACACATAGTCACTTTTAAGAACAACCACATGGCAAAGAAACAAGTAGAAGACCCCATGACAAGTTAGCCTTAGATCCCAGCCCTGGCTTTGGCCCTACCCTGGGACTACCCTATCCCTAGTTGAGTAAGGACTGGCAGAGATGGGGGAGTAACCTACAGTCCCCAGCTCAGCTTCTCAGGAAGTCAGGATACTGCTCTGAGAAGCTGCCATCATGGAAAGAGAGAGACTCACTCTGGTGCAAATTGCTCTAGGCCTGGAGCAAGTGACCGTGACAAAGCACCCCGTCTTGCTCCTGGGTCAATGTGTTATGGGGAACCCAGCTTGCTCCCAGGGAACCCTCAACAAAGGGGAAAGGGCCTGAGGACTCATGACAAGAGCTCTGTGTTCAAAACTGAACTGCATACACTGGGTCCTCCCCGCTCTGGGTCCTCCTAACTCTGGGTCCTCCCCGCTCTGGGTCCTCCCCACTGTGGGTCCTCCCTGCTCTGGGTTCTCACTGCTGAGTCCTCCTAGATCTGGGTCCTCATTGCTCTGGGTCCTTCCAGCTCTGGGTCCTCCTTGCTCAGAGTCCTCCTTGCTGTGGGCCCTCCCGGCTCTGGGTCCTCCTAGTTCTGGGTCCTCCCCATTGTGGGTCCCCCCTGCTCTGAATCCTCCCTGCCCTAGGTTCTCCCAGCTCTGGCATCCAGCCCTCTCTATCTCTGTTTCTCCCTCAGAGGGAGGGTCTGACAGACTGGACTGTGCAAGCCCAGTGTCCTGAGTCTTTCTCTCACACAATCAGGGTCCAAAGGAGGGAAGTCATCAAAGGCTACCCAGCCCAGGACTCAGCTGATGCCAGGTATCAGCTAGAGTAACGACAACATCCTTCCTGTCCCTTCCAGAAGCTCAAAATTGGTCCTCAAGTGTGGCTCATCTTCACCATCAACTCGTCAGCCTTTAGAATTACCTAGGCTGAATTAGTTGAGGTAGAAAGACCCACCCTAAATGTGTGCAGCACCATCCTATGGGCTGTGGTCCTACACTGAATAAAAATGAACAAAGAAGAAAGCCCTCTAAGGCCAGGATCCTTTTCCCACAGCTTCCTGACTGTTGGTGCAGTGTGACCAGTCACCTCATGTCTCTGTCTTCCATGATGGAGGTCATATGCTCAGATAGGAGCCAGGGAGATGTGACCCACCTGAGCTCAGCCCCCAGAACCCGCATCAAAAGCCAGATGTGGCTGCCAGCATCTGTAATCTCAGCACTCTTGGAGTGAGACGGGAGACATGGGAAGTGGCCAGAGGCTACAGTACAGCAGAAACAATAAGAGGCCACGCTCAACCCAAGGCAGAAGGAAAAACTGGCTCTCAAATTGCCCTCTGACCTCTACACACCGTAGGTGCTAAGGTACATGCATGTAGCTGCTGTAGCACGCACACGCTGTGGCGTGTGTGAATCTACACGTACATGCATGCATACACACACCATTTTTTGCACCCGTGAGTCGATACAAACCCCTCCATAAATTGCTTATGTCAGGTATTTTTTATCACAACAGTGAGACAGTGACCAGTACGGTGGGGGAGGGGCTGTGGATCCTGGGGTCAGCCTACTCACCAGGGACCCCAGCTCTGCTGCTCCAGGTGGTCCTCTATTGGGAAGGCTGCCTGCAGCAGGGGTCTTTCGAAGGCTGCGATCCTGCCATGGGAGGCAGTCTAGAAGCCCTTTCCTTTCAAGGTCATGGGGAGGAGTCTGAGTCATTGTCTCCCAAGGTGGTCTCTGCCTTAGAGGGCAGTACAGACTGAGCAGAAGCTGGGAGTCCTCCATCTGGGCCCGATAACGGGTTGGCTGTCTTTCGAGCTGGCAGTCAGTCACCTCATCTGGCTGGATCTCCACTGCCCCCACCTCTGCCCTGTCATCCCAACAGAACAGGTTCCATCCCAAATTCAATTGAGAAACACGCTATGAGTCCTGTGGCTAAATCCACATAACCCCTCACTCCCTTCGCTGGGGTTTCCCCTCAGCCCGACCCCAGCAATGAGTACAGCTACCTCCTGCCACGCACTTTCTTGTTTCTCACCAGCCACAAGTCCTTCCTGAAGTCTGCTCTTCCGTTCTTGCCATCTCTTACCCTAAATCAGGGAAAGGAATGCAAAGATGGTCTACTATTCCTGCCCCACGCCCTGATGTTACCTGTGGGATGGTGGCCTTCCTCCTTGGCTCAGGTGGGTGTGTCACTCTTGGTGGCAGAAGCCCCAGTCTCCAACACTAAGTCAGACGAGTGGCTCAACCTGTGGGCCACGATCCCTTTGGGGTCACATGTCAGATATCTTCCATATCAGATATTTACATTATGATTCATAACAGTAGCAAAATTACAGTTATGAAGTAGAAAAAAAATAATTTTATGGTTGGAGTCAGCACAACACGAGGAACTGTATCGAGGGGTCACAGCGTCAGGAAGGCAAGATGGAGACACTGTCTCAGACCACTCCGCTGGAGTTTCTTAATGCTGCTGTTTCCTACAAGGTCAAGAGCGGGATGAAGGCTAGGACTCTGGATTCTCACTCTGGGGGGAATTTCAGGTTGTTCCTCTGGGGACACCAAGGAGTCACGGAGTTGGGACCGCTCCACACACACTGGCTCAGGCTTTCTCTGTGCAAGGAGCAGAGGACACAGGCTTGCACTGATTCTCTGAGATGGAGGAACCGGTTTCTCATCTGGTGGACGGAAAGGGGGAATTCCGAAGACCCAGCTTTGGGCCCTGGCTTTGCATCCAGCTCAACGCTGCATTTCTTAGAAGCCCATTGCTTTCCCGGAGTGCCCTCCCACATCCAGCTAAGGGCCCGAGTTTGGCAGATGGATCAATGGAAACTTTGTGTTTAGAAAGGGACACAGTCAGACTTCTAGAACTCTCTGCTCAGAGTGATCGGAATGGAGGAAGACCACACCCTGTCACCAGATGCTCACCAAACCTCGTGCCTCTCCCAGAAACATTCTGGATAACTAGATGAGGCACCTCTCCTTCCCCACGGTCCTCAGCTCTCTCTTGTCCCCTGGTCAATGCAAAGGGCTCTTTCTCCTTGAGTTATGGCTCAGGAGATATTCAGAATGGAACAGATAAGCCTGCAATCCAGAGGCACAGACATAATCCCAAGTATTCAAGAAACTGAGGCAGAAGGATTTCATGGATTTCAGTAACTTTTCTCACTGCTGTGACAAAGGACACTCAAGGAAGAGAGGTTTTCTTTGGGCTCACAGCTCAAGGGTGCAGTCCGTCTGTCAGGGGTCATCACAGCAGCAGGAGTTTTTAACTGGGGGTTTCTCCTCCACCCGCCAGTTCCCCAATAACCACTCTGAGGCTTAATATTAATTACAAACTGTTT
>LOJH01000828.1:3112-31277 GCA_001685095.1 Ellobius talpinus
TATCTATGTATCTATCTATCTATCTATCTATCATCTCTGTCTATCATCTATCTATAATCTACCATCTATCTGTAGTTCTATTATCTATCTACCTACCTATCATCTATCTATAGTCTGTCTATCTATTATCTATCTATATCTTCATCTATATATCTATCATCTATCCATAATCTCCTATCTATCTATCTATCTATCCGTCTGTCTGTCTATTCTATCTACACTAATTATTAGAGACACTGTGTATGTGGAGAAGTAGGTGATGGTGATGGAACACAGGGAAGTTACCTCAGTTTCCAACTCAATTTTCTTTCAAATCTAAATGATGGTCAGATGTGAGTTACCCATTAATGAAGGGACACGTAGTGGGACCCATAGCATTGCTGTTTTAAAGCAATCTTTACAAAGTAGGTTTGTTTGAAGCTCTGTGTATATGGTGAGATGAGAGAGATGAGTGGACATAGCTGGACCCTGGGGGACTGCTGAGCAGTACAGAGCCCAGGCTTTGGCATCTATCCCACATCTGGACTCCACAAAGGTCTGCATTCCTTTACACAAGCAAGCATGACCACATTCTGCTTTTTGCTCAAGATGACCTCACTGTCTCCACCAATTCCCGACTCAGGAAGTACCAAGAGACACAACCTCCAGGGCTCCTCCCCCACAGAAACTACCTCTGGAAGATCCACCAGGTAAAAACACAATGTCCTGCCCATGCTCCACACATTATGGAACGAGGGTACTTTGTGGTCACTGGCAGAAGACAGTATGTTTCTACAGAGTTATTGGGACTGGTTCTGTGGACACTGAGTATTTTAGGGTGTGCTCGTTATGCTCAGGGGTTGTCCCGGCGTCTCAGGATGACTTGTCTGGGAGCTGCGTTACTTTCACAACAGCCGCTCATAGATATCCATAGTCTTGCCTGCTGCCTGCTCCTGCTTGCCCTTCATAAATCAAAACATTACTAAATCCCCCCCAAGGTGGGCGATATAAAGAGCTTTATTGTTCCCAGATCGGCTGACAGCGCAGGCTTCACTGGCCCATTGTTTCCATGTGGTGCGTGGGATGTGGGCACCTCTGATCCCGTTGTCTATCCATGAGCCAGATACCGAGCGGAGTGAGTCAGTAGGGCCTCGAGCCCGAGGCTCCTCAGCAAGTTTATTAAGATCCGTCCTAGGTGCTCCCCATGAGTGGGACTGAATACCTTTATTTCAAACGATAATTGCTACATGTGCTCACAAATGATTTATTGTTGTTGATGGCAAGCTGCCTTCCAATCTGCTGCTGAAGGGCATCGCCAGCTTCTGATACGTACACAAAGATGAGAAATGATTAACTGTGCCCACCAAATTGCTACTGGTGTGATTCTTATCCTGTGTCTTGTTTTGTGGGGCTTAGATGAGGCACGATCGCCCAGAGTGATGCTCACATTCCTGCCTGGTGATGCAGAAGCTGGAGGTGTTCTTAGACAGGTACGGTGATTCCAGGCGGTAATCTGCAGGTGATTTAATAAAGACCTGGGCTCAAGTTTCAAAGAACAACACAGACACCCACTCACTGGCATGCTCCGCATTGCTGGGCTGTGGAGTAGACCGCATGGCAGTTTGTCTGTTTAACGAGTGTCTCTTATTTTTAGCCAGTCTTCCAGGCAAATGAGGCCCCAGCCTGTTATCTTGATAAGGTTACATTTTTCTTAGCTTCAGTAATCAACTCCCCACCTATTCACAAAGACTAGACCTGCTCGCTGCTGGCAAGACAAGGCTGGGAGGGGATCTCGGGAGCAGGTGTACAAAAGACAGAGAGACATGGTAGGAACCGAGAGAATGTTACTACCACACATACATAAAGTTCAAGCTCATTCCCCCAAAACACCCAAGCTAACTTTAGTTGGAAGAATTTTTTGAAGATTTTCTTTCAGAAAACTCAGAAAGACTGAGGTCTAAGAGAAACTGAAGCCAAAGACGCCTGGTGATGTCTGGCTGAATTTGCTCATAAAGTCACTGGTCTATTCTCTGTCACTTAACCACTTCTGTACCCTTTTCTGTTCACCCAACAGGACAACTCAAAACAGAAGGGAGCCATTCAGGCCTGAGAGAGCATGACACAGAGACAGAATTATACATGTGTGAACTCAGTCTCCTGGGGCAGTGTTTGTGTGTGTGTGTGTATGTGTGTGTGTGTGTGTGTGTGTGTGTAAGCACACTCACAAGACTGCTAGTCTTCTCTGGAATATGTGGAGAACTCAGGACCTGCCTCTGTGATTCTATTAAATTTGCTTATCCCATCTGCCGAACACTCTCCTGCTCCAAGACCTCACAGAAGGTAAAAAGTAAATAGAAATCTATTGGAAATGTTTCTGCATTCATGAATAATGAGCAACAAGCAACCTTGCTTGACTCCTAGGATTTCAAATGTTGCTTCTATCTGGATGTCCTCTCCAGACCAGCCTGTCCAGTTTCCAGAAGTGAAGGTGGCTCTGGGTGGAAAGGTCCATGCTCATCCTCCTGTCTCTAGGGACGGATGGGTACCTTCTGTCCCCTGCTGATATGGGCAGAGGGGTACAGCTCAAGTCCTACATTTAGTGACAAAGGAATTGGTTTTCAGATCCTGGTTTGCAACTCATTTGAAGAGGTCACTCCATGTCCCATGAAGTACTTCTGTTTAAAGGGTCACTTAAGACTGGAAATGACAGTCATAAGGGGACTTTATCCTCATTTCTTTCTAGAAAAATCAGGTGTAGCACATTACTCATGGCCACAGTAGGAGCATCAGGAACAGTCAGTAGATGGAGTGGAGAAAGTAAGGCAAAGCCTTTACTGGGAATTCCATGGAAAGGGATACTTGAGACATGGCAAACAGACATGGCTGGTGAGTGCAGACAATTCCAATAGACCCTGGGACAGAGGATGTCTTCCAATTTATAGGTCACCTCATTCTGGGATCGTTAGGACAGGGTGCAGGGACCTTAAGTAAGCCTGATAAAGAAGGTGGCAAATGACTACTTAGTGTTTCGGTACCACTGGTTCTTTCTTCATGGATATCGGCCATCCTCCTAGGGTCAGCAAGATTCAAAGAAGCCATCACAGAAAACAGCTGATCTGTTCTGCCTCCACTGCTGCCCCAAAATGCCAGCTTGATATGTCCTTCCTGGTTTGGAAAAGGGCAGTCTTCCTTGGCCCCAGAACTGTAGCTGGGGTTGTGTGAGTCATGAGAGCCCCAGCCTGCTTCTCTCCAGTCTGCAGACACACTCGGGATATAGTGCGTCTAGTGCCTTCACAAGGCAGGAAGACATTGAGGAAACAGACATTTGGAGATGAAGTAAGAGTGAAGGGTCTTTCCAGTGGGGCACACACTCAACATACATGCATGGGTAGGAACCAAGTCAGTGACAAGACAGCCTAGAGAAAAGAGGCCATGCAAATCCTACATCTCAAGGGTGAGCAATCGCCTCTTCCTGTAACATCCTCCCAGCACTCATATGTAACTCACACATGGGCTACCAGGAACCAGAAATGGCAAGAGGTGTCCATCAATTGCCCTCATCTGTACACATGACCCAACATATGGACAGTGAATGGGTGAGCAACATGGAGGTGGAGAGGCCCAGAGAGGTGAAGCCACAGACCAGACTGCTCATGGAGGCTTAGGAAGAAGGTGCAGGCAGCCATGTGCCTCAGAGTCTGGCTATGCACCTGGTCTCATACCCACCCCTGTCAGGAAGTCCTTTATTGTGTGACAAATTAAACCAAGCAAGCCACAGTGAGAATCCTGAAAGCACACCAATTCTAGTGCCAAGAAAAGCAGGCAGTAGCTCCCAATCCAGAAGCCTCTCAACATATCTCCCAGTGTATGCGTGACCTACCCGTAGTGAGAGAACTAATGTGACTTCATCACAGTTCTGACTGTACCTCACAGCAAAGGACTTTTCAGGAAAGCTTATCTGGGGTCTGCCTGGATGCCACTCCTACCACCATCCATTCCCAGGAAGTACCTAACTGCTACCCAATCTACCCATTACCACAGACAAGGACTTCGTTCCCCTCCCACCTTACCCTGGGATAAATGATACCGTATTAGTTTGTAAACAAACCCACTGGAGAAAAAGATGCCAACGTCTTTCCTAACATAGTCCAGAGGCTGAAGCAAGCAGTGTGTGCTGACTGGCAACACCTAACATAGTCCAGAGGCTGAAGCAAGCAGTGTTTGTAGGGTGGTATATTTACTTGAAGACAGAAGCCACCAGCAGTGACACTAAAGTCCTGAGCAAGTGACTCTTCTCCCTCTCAGAGCACTCAACTGCCACACCAAGGAAGGGCTACCACCGCCCAGTGTGCAAGAGCCATTACCTTCCCCAGGCCCAGGCAAAAGAAAAAGCCTTGGGGTAGCCCTAGCCATTCTGAAAGTGCATGAGGAACATCCATGTACTCTGTAGACGCTCAGTCTGCCCGCCCGTGTAGGCTGCCTGCACTTCCTCAGCTATGGGAACCTCCCTGCAGTATCCTGATGGCCTGCGATTAATAAGTGTCTGTAGTCTGGGACCTTATGAGTACATGGCACCATGGGTGGTGAAGATAAGACTGAAGATTTATCTGCACGTGGGGGTAACGGCACTTCCAATGGGCACATGTTCCATGGGCACAGATACGGCTGCAATAGGTGCTTTTAAACAGACAGATGCTCTCTCCACTTAGCAATACAGGAGCACACAACTGTCACAATGGAGAGTGTCATTTATACTCCTGGCCCCAGAAAATAGTGGGTAACCAGAGGATACTCTGAGACACCTGGAGTCTCTGGCTGGGGTTTTGGGGACAGCCATTTTTGTATGAGAGTTAAGAATGACCTTGAACTTGCTCACTGCATGCTATGCTAATCTTTCTAGAGCATTTCCATCACCAGAGAGCTGTCTTGAGAAGCTTTTGTTAGGAAGGGCAAGGTCCCAGAAAACAATGCTCATGATTCTAACCCGCCAGCTTATGCCCCTGGCTGCCATCTTGAATTTCTCCAGTGTCCTAGCCTGAAGGTTCTGAGTGTTGTATACTCAGCCCCTGCTGGGGAATCCTCTTGCTTGTCCTTAATGAGATCTCTTTTACTTGGGGCCCTGCCTCCACCTATACCTCCTCCTGAAGACATTTCTCCGGTTTCCCTTTCCTTCCACACATTGTTTCTGGAACAAAGAGTCCAGTTAGGAACGGGTGTGGTCAGGTGGCAGTTTCTCCACTTCGGTTTCAAGTCTCACTCACCACAGGAGTTTGGTGGGTGCTTGAGTTACCCATTAGTCTTGCTTCACAGACATCACAAGCATTTCACATAGCTATAAAACTGTGTATAATATACCATTTTTCAGAGGCTTTGGTGAAAGGTCGTGATGCCCAGTCCTTTACAGATGCAGTACAGCTAGTTGATAAGTCCCAAAACCATGTAGTGCTGTGAAATTCAAATATCTACTGAGACCTGGCCATTGAAACCACTTCACAAATCAATAGATCCAGAGAAGGTTCTAGGCTCCGCTCCTGTGTTTCAGGTGAGTGGAGAGGCACCCCTAGTGACTGGAGATTCAAGCATCTTAGGGGAACCCCCACTGACTAGAGACCAATTCCTCATTCAGCAACAGACATGTGTGGTGACTAGAAAGTCTTCTCACAATAATTAATCCAATTCAACAAGAAGCTGAGGGGACAGCATGGTGCTTGGAAGACAGTTTCCACAGAAACATGTGTTGCCTCTCCCTTGTTCCAACATTTTCCACCTATCTGGTATTCACACCATGCTGTGCTGAGAGGTAGCAGATAAGTCCAAAAGGTGTCCTGCTTTCCTGAAATAGCACGTCCTATGGATTGAGACCATGAAGACTCAGCCCACCCTGCTGAGCCCATGTGCTGTGCTCCTCTCCAGCTCTGTCCGGGCAAAGACAGCAAACAGATCCTACTCTACTCCTTATTGGGCAGTGACCGGTAACCTCTGTGGCACCAGTAACAACTTGACATTTCCTACTATCCCAAGATGGACTAGCCAGGAAGTGAAGACTGGATGCAGCCCAGGAGTAAGAAAACAGCCAGCCCCAAACCTTCTCAAACTGGGCTTGTCTTGTGCCCCTTCCCATTTCCTCTAGGTGACAGCAGGCTGGTGTACTCTACAGGATGATTGATGGGTCCTCCTCTCTGTGCCATGACTTCTGGTTCCTTCCACAAGTGTCACGGGGGAGGGAATGGCCTTGTGTACCAGGTTTCAGGGACTTCCTGAGACGATGAGCACTTTACTTCCTGTGTTTTAAAGATCCTCCGGCTTGAACTTCCTGAGTCATAAAGAGCGTCCTTCTAGGATGCAGTTGGTTTAGCAGAAGTGTCTACACAATTGCTATGGGAGCTCTACAGCCACATGGAAGAGCAGAGCCACACTGTGTGAGCCCACATAGACTCTTAGTTCTGTTTTTCCTGGATGGCACATGTGGATTGACACACACATGATGCTGCTCTGGTATCTTTTATCCTAAAGAAGCTCTTAGGGAGAGAATGACGGTGACAATACAATGAGGAATGTTGACAACTTCTAGGCTCCCTTACTTTCTATTGTAGTTTAAATGCTTTAAATAAATTATCATTATGTCTTAATATAATGATAATATCCTCGCCTGCCTGGATGGCGTGACAGGTTCTCTCAGGCTTGGATGTCATTGAAGTAGACTTTGTGGGTCACATCTTAGCTCCTGAGAAACAAAGGGAAGCTGAGTTTGACCTTAGTGCCAACCCAGCCAATCTTCCTTGCATAGACCTTGACCTGCAGACAGAGGACATGTCCTTTCATTTTGATATTGGAGTAATATTTTAAGTAATAAAACTAGTGATCCACTTGGGAAGAAATACAATTGAAAATTTGCAAAGCTGCAAACTCATTTAGTTTCAGCATAGGAGATGCTACCCTCCCTGAGCTTGCTGAAGGTAGACTGCATCAACCCTGCAACTAAGTTCACAGCAATTCTGTAAAGCAGTGGTTCTCAGTCGATGGGTGCAATCCCTTGGGATCACAGGGGTCACCTAAGACCACTGGATAAACACAGATATTTACATTATGATTCATAACAGTAGGATATTTTCAGTTATGAATTATCAACAAAAATAATTGTATGGTTTTGGGTCATCACATCATGAGGAACTGTGTTAAAGGAAGTTTGATAGCCATTGCTGCAAACAGAACTCTGTTGGATGTTTCTGGGAATGTTAGAGGAGCGTTGAGGGAGAGGCACAAGAGGCATGGCGTCACATGGTCTGTCATTAAACTTCAGGTTTTCCCATCCTGTCCTCATGGTCACAGTACGGACCACCCACTAATTAGGTCACTATGGCTCTGCCAACATATAACTCAGGAGGCCAACGTCCTCAGCTATTGTTCTAACTCTCAGAAAGTCTCTGGTATATATTGTCAGAGTATGATGGGAGGGAAAAGTGTTTGAGTCTTCAGGTGATGAACAGGAGTCATTTGCAATGGTGGTGTCTGGAAAATGTGTCCCCTACATCAGTGGGACGATCCATTCCCCCCCACTTTGTGAATGATCTTCCTTTCATTGTGAGTAAGCACTTGGATTCCCTCCACTTTAACTCACCACCATTCCAATGTCCATCCCGTGAAAAGAGCAGAGGTTGAAGCTGCTTACACAGATGCCCGACCAACAGGCAGAGGGTGGCCTTGTCATGTGTCCCCCTACCCCACCCCCAACATAAGCTCCAGTGCTGCTTCCCTCTGTCTAATTGGGCTCTATCAGGAGCAGGCTCCTGTCTCATTGCTTGTCTCCTAGATAACACAGTTGATGACTCAGCACCCTCCCTGTGTGTGGGGGGGGAGACATGGGAGCTCTGAGGACACTGCCATTTCCTTTCAGCCACTAGGGTTATATGGAGTGCCAGAAGGGCGGCAGGGTCAGAATGAGATGGTCAGGGGACAGGGCTGAGAGCCAGGCATGTTGTCTGGGCAGCAAGACTGTCTACATCCCCATCCATCTTCATTCCTGCACCAGGGCTCGGGATGTGCAGAGGGAGTGTTGCTAAGACACACGGGCAAATCAAGGCAAATTTGAGGCCTGGTCACTCTGGCAGTGGGCCCATTGTTCTCAGTGCTGTAGCTGGTGATCTGAGAACCATAAAACCGCGGGCAGTTGAAAGGCCTGGGAAATTGAAAGGGGAGCCCTTTGGATAGCTTCTGTGAGGTGCTGTAACTTTCACCCTCCCGTGAACCGCAGTTTATGGAAAGACCCAATGACAGCCTCTTGTTTAACCTCCAGAGGAGGAGGACCAAAGAGAAGGCGAAAGCAAGGCTGAAGAGAATTAATGAGCCTCTACATATTGTCCTGTTTCCTTTGTTGTTTGAAAAAAAATCTAGATGACAAGAAGAAGCCAGAGGAGGGTGTGCAGCAGCATTGGTATCAGGCCGTAAATCCTACCAAACATTAACTTCATTACATGGTAATTACTGCCGGCAATGTCAGCCTTTCTGTCTCCCCATCCCTCACCCTCCAGTAGGACTCAGCACTTCTGCTCCGGGCCCGGGTCTCACCAAGGAGAAGTTAATAAGAGATGGTGAACTGAGCTCCCTTTGTAGGGGTGAGGGTGACAAGTTGGGGGAGACCCATCAGGAGGATCTCACCTGTGACATGACACCTGTGGATGCATCCAGGAAGAAGAGGAGGATGGTACCCACCTGTGCATTTTTCACCTGTACATGTGTGCTCCTTTCCAGCTCCAGTGGGGGCCATGCATGGGGGATTACCTTGTCAAGCTTCCAGGCTTGAAGAATTGTGATTCCATTTTGCCTGGAGTCTGTAAGAAAAGTTTTCAAAAGCCACATTTAGGTTCTGTTCTGTTTCTAGGATAGAAGTTGTTTCAAGAGGTCATGCTGAAGAGAGATCAACAGGAGGAGCTCCCTCTATGGGGAGCCTCTGGCCTGCTTTGGCACTGCTGGCTGGCTTTGGAGTGGGAAAGGCAGCGTCCATGAATGTGCACAGGGGGCTTTCCTGGGAAGAGCTGTGTTCCATGAGGAGCAAAGGGTGTTGAGGATGGGTAAAGCTTGCTATGGCAGAGGGGAGCTCCTGAGGACAGGATGGATGTGTCTGAGCTGGGGTTTAATCCCTAAAGCAAGCTAGTTTTCAAAGATTAACCTAAAATGCAGCATGTTTTCAGACAGTCAGTTAGCGACTGGGCATTTTTAGACAGCATGAGCTCAACTGTGAATCAGAACCTCCCATGTCTCTGTGGTGACAGGAAATACAGCCTTGCTCCTTTTTGGAACAAATGACGTGACCCCTTTCCTATCAGCTAAACTCTCCTTCTGCCAGAAGTCAGATAGGAAAACAGAATGACGTTGTCTAACTTGGGAGTTGGGGCACTTCCATCATCCCTTCCGCAATGCCCGCCTTGCCTCCTTCAGCTAGCATATGGGAATCACTACCCACCAGCCAGCACAGATCTCACATGGAGGGAAATACTCAAACATGTGAAAGGCTGTGTTAGCCTGTGTGCTCAGTGGGGCTGGGTCTGGACCTCTGGATGCTTGAACGTAGAATCCATGGGGAATCTAAAGGGTTTTCTGAGAGAGCAGCCTGTGTTCTATGTCCTTGGGTCAAGATGTCCTGGGAAGGGACTTCAGAGACGCCTAGGCCACCAAGGACACAGGGAACCTCTGCCTCCCTCCCACATGCCACCAACTCTGCATCTCTTTAGAGCCCTGTTGTGTTAGTACCATGCACACATGGGCAGGCCGTGGAGTGCTGGAACTTGAGAGGGTCCTACCTCCCACGTGCCCTTTAGGTCTGGACAGGAAGATCACTCAGTGTTTCTTGGAGAATGTGAAGAAGGTTTGGCAGTGACCACATGGAGAAGACAAGTAACAAAGGTGAGAACTGTCACATGTACAGGATACACTGCCCTGGTCTTGTGCATGCTTTCAGTGCGAGGTCTGTTCTTTCACTCATTTGATAGGTGTTTATTCTGCACCCCAGAAGGCACAACGGCTGATCCATGCAGCGAGAATAGATCAGAGAGGAAAAGAAAATGTTCCCTGTTATAGAGAGGAAAGGTAAGCCAAGAGGGAGAGATATTTAATTTTCTTTCCTTCTTAATCTTTGTTTTTATTTTAGCTTATACTTTAAAAAGAAATTTTCAATTTGTTCAGATCAGAAACTGTAAAATTTCCTTTGTGTGTCTCCCATTCCAGTCATGAGTGACACGCCTTATTGTTTCTACAGGTTACTGAGTTTTTTACTAAATGTTTAGAAAATGAATGAACACATTAATGAATGACTTAGCTTTATCATGTGAGAAAAAGTGCATTTATGAAAATGAGCTAACCAATTAGTCTCAACACACTGTGGCTGTGTCCCCATTATGAAGACTGGATTGCAATAAAACCATCTGCGGTTCATCCAATTGCCTATTTTAACCACTGATTGGTTTGCCTTAAATCCACTGATTGCTTTTCAAATGGCTGTGTTTTTATTCCACCAGAATTCGTTTTAACTTTATGTGGATAGACAGCTCATTTACTTCTCCAGGCAGGCCTGGCATAAAATTTCCAATCTTGCTTTACTGAGGCCCACCCAGGATAGGAATCTACCTTGATGGTCATGATGGGGCAGGGCCATGGGCAGCCGGCTGTCCCACCTGCCTGACAGGTGTCCTTGCTTCTTTCAGACATGGAAGACTGAGAAATAACCAAGCAGCCAGTGATTCCCCAAGGTTTGAAACATGGGAGGCAGCCTTCTGGTTTATTCCCATGGGCTCCTGATGCTGGTACGTTTAGAAAGGGGACAATGGGAAAGACAACAAGGCCTTACTTATTTCTGAATCTCAGACACCGTTCTCACTGGGACCCTAGTTCAGAGGAGCTTCTGAAAGGATGGATGAAGAGGAACTTGGGCATCTAGGAGAGTGCCGTATTAGTGACAGCCAGCCTAGACCTCAGGCTTCTGAGTTATGTAGTGGCTGACCTGTGGGACTCTCCACCCAAGGCTGGACACAGGGCTTATTTTGCAGGAATTGGCCAAACACATCTCAGTGGGACCCGTGCTGCCTCCCGTCCCAGCATCTGGGGTCTCTGAGACCAGATGTGAATTAGTTGTTAAGTGACAAATCAAGGAAAGAGACATCATCTTTTGACTCTCTCTGACAGATCTCTGATTGTCTTCCTCCACCGTACCCAGTCCTCTGGGCTCTCCCAGTGGGAAGGCAAGGAATTCACAAACCAGTAGCAAATGATAACGACTTAGACAACTGCGTTCAAACTTACTCCGAAGTACACGGCCGGGATATGCACAGTCTCATCCAACCCTGTGCCCTCAAGCTCATTACAAACTGTCTGGGCTGACCCCCCAGGGTCTCACCTGAGAAGACCTGCCCTCCTAAACTGAACTATCATTGACCATGTGAACATTGTCCACAGTCTCCAAATGGACAACAGGACTTGCCATCTAAAGCATTATTTTATGTTGCACTAAATTACAATGCACAGTGGCAAACTTGTATTTCATAATTATAAACATAATCACAGTTCATAATTTAGCATCTCACATCTGTAAATGTAATATAAAACAAAATATGCACATAGATCTGGATCACTGTAGCTCAAATCATAAAAAAATGTATGCATTCATTTGGCATATTTGCTTAACTTTTTTTTAGATAGGTGCTTTCTACTGAGGATGTGCACACTCACACATCCAGCTGTGAGAGTCAGTTTCTCCACACAGCAAACTTAGTATGCAGAGTGACCTTAGGGTTTCATAGAGAGTTCAGGGTTCTGTGTTCTGTTAATTGTGTGGGTACTCAGTGTTCAGAACACAGAAGAAAATGCCATCGGTCTGTGTCTGGGAGGTTGGAGCTCCATTCAGTCCTGATGAGAGTGTTTGTGTGTCCATGTGTATGGGGTGCTGTAGAGGTGTATGTGTACACTACATGTCTGTGCATGTGGAGGTGTGCATGTGTATCCACACATGCATGTGGGTGTGGGTTCTGAATGCAAATGTGTACTTGTGGGGGTGCTTGTGATCTCCCATACATGTATGTGAGATCAGGAAATCACAAGGAGGCAAGGCAATAGCGTGAGATGCCCAATGGGGGCACAGATACTGCGTCTCAAGCAGAAGTCACTGAGAGTGACAATGTTTGCCTCTAACCATGATGTCACACTTAAGAAAAGCCTGCAGTGTCAACTCCCAGATTTAATGTGTGAACGAATAACAAGGTCACCCACCTAGTCCTACCCTTGCCAGCCCCTGATCGCAGTGGGACTGACTGGTCACCAATCTGTATGTCCCCACTGGACCTCCAAAGGCTAGAGCCTGGAGAACAGTCACTGAATGAGACCTCATGTCCTTAACCAGACCCTCCCTTATAGATGTCAGCCCTGGAGATGAGAGACTGAGGGTCCTGGTTCCCTGTCCCTCGACAGGGACTAGAATCAGCCAGAAACTGGAAACTCTTCCAAGGAGCCATGAGAGGGTTCTACCTTGGAAATGAATCTTGTTCCCCAACTCAAAAATTTCTTCCAACTTCCTCTTCCTCTAATTCTCAAAAATGGGAGTTGAAGAGATACTTGGCTTCTTGCCGCTAGGCTGGATGGCACGTTCTGTTCCCTCATGCATTCCGGGAGGGTCACTGTGTTCTAAAGGTGTGTATTATACCCCTGACTGCCCTTTGACTCTCAAATGACTTCTACAATGTGTACACACTTCTGTCTTCTTCTGTGGGGGTGTGTCCCTGCCGAGCAGTAGTATGGCCATGGAACGGTGTGCTGTCATTGCTGAGGGTAGATTCATTAGCTCACCCTGCAGAAGCTCCCCAAGTCCTGCCTCTGACCAATCAGCTAAATGTAAATGTGGACATATATTCTCATAAGACACAAAAAGCAATGTCAACAAAGAAAAATCTGCAATAAACCCAAGCAGCAGACAGCATGGTGATGCATGATGCAATATAATCCCACAGTGGAATACTACACCGCAATGAAAACAATGAGCCAGCTGTGTCTATAAAGAGTATTGCGAAGCCAGACTTCACACTAGTGACCATCAAAAGCAGGCAGTCCCCATCCGGATTGAGGATGTTGGTTGAGTTTGGGATGTAAGGGGCTCTCATGGCCACAGGTGGCCCAGGAGGTGGCCCAAAAAGGCAGCTGCTAGTCTGCCTTGGTCTCCATCACCCTATGACATCGTTTAAGGGGTGTCCAGTTCCATGTACATTGGGTGTGGTTTGAGTCAATGTGTGAACTGTGTCTATCACCTTCAGGAAGGGAGCCTAAGTGTGTATACTGCCCACAGGAAGTGAAGATGGGTCTATAGACCACCCACAGGAAGAGAGGCAAAAGGCAGAACCCATCCTCATTCAGGCACTCCTCCCACACACTCATTTGTTGGTCCTTTCGTTTCTCTGCTGAAATATTCTCATTCATGGCCAAGCCTGTGGATATCCGCTGTGTGACCTCTGGACACCCATGTGAATAAGTAGCCCGGGAGAAGAGCAGTTGGCTACGGTGTCCTCCAGAACCATCTCTTAAACCAGCACCCCTCCTCCATCACCCCGGCCCAGGCAGACATATGGGGTTTGAAGTGCAGAATTCATTGCCCTTTAAACACAAAAGCACACAGTGGCTTAACTGATGGATTTTCAAGTTAATTTTCTTAACACGGACGTAAAATGGTGTCGGGCATGTAGCTTTTAACGTCTGTTATTAGTGAAATTCAATAAATTTCAAACGTCTCCACATTTATTAAATTACCACATCATGCATTTCCAGGAATCATGCTTCTTCTGGGCTCTACATGAAATGAGAGGTGTTAGTTTTGTTTTGTTTTTGGCAAGTGTAAGGGGAATTTCTTAGCCTGTTTTCAGTTGCACCAACCAATAAAAACATTTTCTTTTTCCTAGTACAGAAAGCACTTTTGAGGACTTCTAACACAATTAGCTGGTGTTAAAACCCCGACTTGGCACAGGAAGACCATCTAACTCAGAGCGAAGCCCAGGCTAACATCAACGCTAATGAAGCCAAGTCCATTGTCCGTGGCTGACCATGGCGTTACACGCGTGATCAGTGGGGCCCTGCACACATGTGTCTGCAGGCAGCCCTGCACTTACCTGCTCACGAAGTGGTGGCTGCGTGGTGCCGGGGACACTTTCCAATCACACTTGAAGTGGCCGTGCTGACGCCAGACTCGTCTATATTTTTCATAAGATTTGAAATTTTCATTTTGTTGTAACTCAAGTCACCAGTTCCTATTTAGGAAACAAAGATGGAGTTCTATGTCTTTTGCCATCAAACTGTCAAAAAGAAAAGGTAGAAGACAGGCTTGTGGACTAAAGCTTGGCTCACAATGGGTTTCCGTAAGTTTATAAGGTCTTGAAGTTTAAATGAGTGAGCAGTGTGGAATGTACACAGGCGAGGGCCCTGACGTTCACACTCAGGCTTACCCAGATTTTGTCTTCAGGGACCATAAAACAGAAAACACCACCAATCTGAGTGCCCTGACATCCAGCATGCCTAACAACTATGGCTGCCCTGGCTTTGGCTCTATGGACTTCAGAAGAACACTGGCTGGATTCTTTTCATTTGTCTCCAGCATGCTGGCCAGAAATCAAGGAGCCAGTTAGGAAGGGAGAAATAGCTACTGGGGTTAGGGGCAGTGTTCCTGGAGGGTCAGGTGGGTCCTTAGAGGATTCCCCTGGTGTTTCCCTCCTTCAGGACACTTTCAGTTTTCATACGCACCTACCCCTTCTCTTGCTTTTCTCATCATCAATCATCCTGATGTCTCTTCCATTTGCCTCCCAGACAACTCTGTATGTCCAATAATGTCCAGGTAATGCAATCAAGAGAAATACCATATTTGTCTCCCTGATACTGGCAAGAAAATATTGCAATAATGGTCATTATATTTAGTTAATCGATACAAAACTAACACGGTCTGTAACCTGTATCCACTCCATCTGGGCAGCTCCTTCAGGAAGGGGACTGCCTTCACCTCTCATTTCTAGCAGGACATAGGGAGGTCATTCAAAGCAGCACATCAGCAGGGACAGAGACTGGCTGTCACCTCCAAGTGAGAAGCCCACGGGCAGGGCTGGGAATCTTCTCTTTGAGAACTCCACAGGTTGTCTTGCCTAGGTGAGTATGTGGGTGCCCACCATAAGCTGTGATGCTGCACACACATTAGGGGTGAAATACTTCCAAAGAGGTAGAGACGGACATCAGCTTTGCACTCTGGTGATTCAGGGGCAGCATCATTGATGCTGCCACAGTGACCGTGCTCCGGTTGACCTTTGTACTGTGAGGATATCCCACCAGAGGAGCAACCTTGCTGGTATCCACCAAAGGAGTCTCGTGAGAAATCCCTGGGTGCAGTGGGATAGTTTTCAGTAGGACTCTGGATATCCTCACTGCATCACACGTCTGTCACCTTGTTCAATCCAAACTCTGACACAGGGAAATCCCACCACCAACGCTCCGTTCTGTGGACAAAGAGATTGGGTTGCAGAACAGGTACCTATTCCAAGTTTCCATCTGCTACAATATGGTGCAGAACCCAAGCTGCCTTCCTATCCTGGGTACTCTTCTGCCCCCAGAGGAGGAGGCTGACATTGCAGCGGAAGGCCTAGGGTGGAGCCTTCCTAAGGCCCCAGGAATTTGGAAAGGTGATTTACATTAGTAGCATAGGAACTAACAGAAGCAGGGACCCAAAGCCTGCTGCAGGGTGCAGTGGGTAGGTCCCATTCCCTTAGCTGAATCCCATTCAGCTGCCTCTGAGATGTGACGGTGATCTTGTGCTCTTTGTCCTTGAAACAGAGTTTATGCAAGGGTCAGAGAAACAACATTCCCTTATTCTCAGAAATGGGGACTTTCAGAATGGGGCATCTCGCAACCTTGACTCTGGACCTCCTATCAGAAGAACCACCCAGCACAGATATCCAGCCACAGTAGTCGTGAGGGCTGTACAGATTTACTACCAATTCCTGTGCTTGGCAGGAACCCTCAGGATATCCAGTGGGCAAATGTGTGTGCACATGGTGTCTCCAGAGTGGAAAGGTTGTGGGCACACCCTGAAGGTGCTAGGGAAGGCTTGAGTCAGGTTCTCAAGAGACTAAAAGATTCTCTCTTCTTGAGCCTATAGGGTTCCTGGAAAGCCCTCCTCCAGCACTTTGGTGGCCCAATCCTGGTGATATCCCATCTCTTCCACTCAGGTTCATTGAACACTCTCCTATGACTAACAGAGGAACTTGCCATGGCTTTCAAGGGGCTGTCTTGAATGGCAGGGTTTAATTTAATTTAATGTCTATTTTCCTTGACTACCACAAAGAGAATGAGTATTAGTTATGGAGAAGCCTGGGTACAGCTGAACTTGCCTTTCCTCTTTGAGACAAACCTGTTCCTTAGGAGTGCCCTAAGTGGATGCTATAATCTGGGCATACTCTTGGCAAAACTCTTTTGAAATCTTGTGCTTAGAGTATTTGCCTTCAAATCTTCCTTATCCCATTATGGTCTGGGGTTTGTCTCCACCTGCATGCCACAGCCAGTTTCTTTGATGAACAAATACCGTCACCTCCTCCCCGAATGCTACGGTTCAGATATAAAGTGGCCACAAAGGCTCATGTGTCGGAGGCTTGCTCCAGCTTGTGGAATCCCAGCACCGATAAACAAATTGGCTGTTAAGAAGTGAAACCTAGCTTCAGAAATTAGGACACTGACTGTGACTCTGAAGGGTCTCTCTCTCTTGCTCCCCCAAGACTGACTCCCTTCCTACCCCACATTTCCTCTCTCCCTATTCTTTCTCTCTTCTGACTGCCATGAGATGGTAACTTTCTCTTGGGTAGGTTGCATGCTCCCACCTTGAGGCTCTGCCTCAACACAGTAAATAGGCAATCACGCTGAGTACTTTAGAGTACCAGATTGTACTCTTTGAAACTGTTGGCCAAAATAAACACTTCCTCCCTTAGCTTTCCGTGGTGTTTCTCACAGCGATGGAAAGCTGAAGGGCATGTTGGAGTTGGCACCTGGGATCTCCTTGGCAGAGGTGGCAATGCCCATCTGTGTGTGTACTCTGGAAGGGCTCCTTGATGTGAGTTCCACAAGACCAGTCAGAGCTGCTCGCACAGCACAGCCCTCAGCCAGGCACTGGCTGGCACAGCCTGTCCGACTTTCCAGTCTTACCATCCATCAAGGAACCTTCCACTGGAGGGACAGAAAGGAGTAAAACTTGTCCTGTGTGCACTTTGTGTGAGACACTGTGACATCCTGCTGAGCCCATTGTCTTCCAGGATAGCCCTACTTTCAATAAATAGTCTGGTCTGCGGCCGTGGTCATTGCATGCATTCCTCTTCTCTCTGGATGCCAGTCACCAGGGTGTGCATGCAGCTCCAGTCAGCTTGATGAGAAAAGCAGACTCAGGCTCTGTCATATCACCGAAGCCCTAGCTCCATGTTCAGATTCCCAGAGTAGAGGCTTTGGCCAACCTCCTGTCGGAGGTGATGGGATAATTAGGGTTCTCACAGAGCTGCGACACCTCAGCACACCCAGCCCTGTTAGTAAAGGTTGTGAAGGGTTGTCAGTCCTCGGCATTAAGATGACGGGATCAGTCAGGCCCACTTCAATTGCAGGCTGGTTGCAAGATACTCTGGCATAGTCCTTGCCCACTTTCCTGAAGACTGTTGAATTCTTTGAGTGTCCCTAGCTGCCTGTGTTTATGTATCTAAATAACCCTGATTCTTTGAGTGTCCCTAGCTGTCTTGATTATGTATCTAGATAGCCCTATCGATCTGTGCATGTTTTCATCTGTCCTCACGTATGTCCATGAGTGTCTCCATGACATATTTGCACACAAAGACTTATGTGTCCTCATATGTAGATGAAGTTCGTGAAGGTCAGAGCGGTCCCAAAGGTGACAAGGTTGCTCTGTGATGTGATGCTTTAAATGAGAATGTTCCCTATAGGTTTTTCTATTTGCACACTTGGTCCCTGTTGGTAGTGCTGCTTAGGGGGTTTATGAGAATTCAAGGAAGGAAGCCTTGCTGGAAGAAGTGCATCACTGGGTGTGATTAACCCCACCAGCCAGAGTTTTTCTGAAAGGACTCATGCCAGCCTGTCCTTGGCTGAGGTCAAGCCTGCATCACTGGATTGCCCAGCACAACACCCTGCTTGTTCCCCTTCTAGGAAAGCACTGATGAATCAATGTGTTTATAGCCTTGTTCTGCTTCCTGCTCATTCTTTCTGCTTCCTGTTTGTGGATAAAGGTGTGGCTGACCAGATTCCTGCTCCTGCCAGCATGCTTCCCTGTCATGAGGGAAAATTAAGGCAGAAATTGGTATCAGGAATGGGGTGTGAAGTAAGAACCCGACTGTGCTGTATTTTGGGGGAATATGGGAGATTTTGAGAGTTTGCACTAGACAACTCATTGAATTCTGTAAGCAGAGCTTCAGGGGAATTTCAGTAAGAGCTTGGAAGACGGTGGCACTAAGAGCAACATGGGCAGAAGAGGCCTCACTCATGAGGTTCTAGGGGAGAGAGGAAATAATATTACATTTACAACTGAGCTAGGGACCATTCCTGTGATTTGCACTTCTCTGATGGCTAAGGATGGCTTGCAGGATTGCCCATGAGCCCCGGCACTGTGTTGGAACTGGGTACAGTAGTAGTGACTGGCCATGAGGGTCAGAGTTGGGGGAGGGACAGTTTGACAGTGAGTTGGTTTCTCTTGAGTGTAGGAAGTGATCAAAGGAAGTCCGAAGCCATGGATGGCCCCTTCCCCACAGCTCTGGAAGCAGAGACTGCAGTGTACTTGCCAGGAAGAAACCTGCTGAAAGCCTAGGCGAGTTCCTTCTTGGCTTCCTCCCAGCTCTGGTGGGTGGTGGTGCTCCATGAGCCCTGGTAGCTCTTGTACCGTAGATGTCATGCCATCTTGAAAAAGCACTGGCGTAGAACACACAGAGTGAACCTTGGTGTGTCTGGATAACTGGAAACACAGAGGAGAAAGAGGGGTAAGATTTAACATCTCCATGCTGATTGTACCCCTTCATCTCAATGCAAGAACAGTGTGCCTGGAGGCCTTCTGCAAAATGTAGATGCCTAGGAAGGGCTGTGCAGCTTATGGTGTGTGTGTGTGTGTGTGTGTCTGTCTGTCTGTCTATGTGTATGTGTGTATGCATGTGTGTATTGTGCATGTGTGTGCGTCTCTGTGTGTACATGTGTCTGTGTTTGTGTGTATGCATGTGTGTCTGTGTGTGTGCATGTGTGTGTCTGTGTGTATGTGTGTGTGTATGTGTGTGTGTCTACCCTCTGCAGCCTCATCTAATATGAAAACTAAACTGGAGAAACAGCCATATTAAGCTAATCAGAGCTTCATTGGGGTACCCAGCACAGCGATAATATTCCAAGGCTTGATGCAATTAAATTCTTCAATTATTCTAAGTGTTATTATGCTAATTTAAAAGGCTAGGATTATTAGGAAAATGTATGAAGAATTATGCTCAGTTACAGCATTTTATTTATATGAGCTCACATTAAATTATTTAAGGTATGGAAATTATGAGTTATCAGGATGTGGCTCCAGCCTGAGCCACCAGGGCAGCTAGTAAACTTGAAGACAAATACATCTCAGTTCATCTTCCTACAGGGACAAGTGTTCAGTGTGAAGGGCGGGCTGCCGGACTCACTGAGAGAAGGCTCATTACCTATGCAGTGAGCTGTCCCCAAGCTACCCATGGCACCAGCAAGGCCTCTTGCCCCCAAAGGAACATCAGTCTTTTTCTTGATGGATTATCTTTTGTCTGCTTTCATTAACTTGTAGGGGATCTAAGAAGGAGTGAGGCACTTGGCAAAGGAGAGATGGAGGCACTTCCTCTAAGACCTCACCCTCTGCTCCATGTGCAGAGCACTCTGCTTCACCTGCCCTCAGATGTTGACCAGTTAGCCACTGCTGGAGGAAAACAAACGCCACACTGACGTCAGAAACACGGAATCTGAATGCTTAAGAACTTTCGCATAAACTTCTCGTAGAACTCACGCCTCCTGCCCTTCGGCTCTTCTGTTTGGTAGAACCCCACCCACTCAGTTCACCTCCATCTTCCCTCACATCCCCTTTGCCTCTCCTCTCTCCTCATCTTTATTTCCCATTTTCTCCTTTCTCTTCTTTTTATTTTCTGGTCCTTAGAACAATGCTCTCTATTAATTGTATACTGTATGTGTTTTCTTTAATCAGAGACTTTTGCTTTCAAAATGTTAAAGAGAGGGGACAAGCCCTCACAGAGTTTTCCTCTCTCTACAGCCTGAGCTACCTGCACCCACCCACCTCCATTTCCACAAGCTGACCCTCCCGGCTCCACCTGCCTCCATCCAGGAGAGACAGTCTTCCAGGCCTTCCTATGTCTCCCCTTCAGGTGGGGTAAGAACGGCGCTGAGCTCCTGAGGCCATTCCCATAGCTCCCAACTCTCCCCCCACCCTTTCCTTTGGGTGATGATAAAATCACAGCACACTTAACCTGCCTGGCATCTGTTTCTGAGAGGACCCCTGCTTGTTCGGCATGGGCTGTCATGCCAGAGTTTCAAGGATTGTGTAAGTGTCTCTGGGCTCTGATCTCTCTCTTCTGAGGCCCAGTCTTGCAACACAGGGAATGAGATCTCATGTTGTTGTGATGATACAGCCAAGATTCTGGGACGAGTATGTAGGTAGTCACAGATCTCACAGTTCTGATCTCTGATCAGAAGGGACAGGTTGCCAGGTTGCTTGAACTCCATGATGCCTTCATACTGGACCATGAGCCACCAAATAGAAATGAGAATCTTTGTAAAGTGGCTCAGGATGTAAGTCTCTGTTGGCCCTCCTGCCTTGTTTAGCCACATTGCTATTAGAATGCCCGAAACAGAATCACATCATCTCCCCTGCTCCCTTTCCTTCCTTTTGCCCTTCCCCAACTCTTCTTTTCAACCCCTCAATGCCCCTGCACCGATCTCAACTTGATGGTCCCCTGCTCTTGTATTATTATTGTTACAAGTGTGTTTGTATGTGTGCTTGTGTGCATGCATGCACGTATATATAAATACAAACTACTGAGTCTGTTTTTGGTGGTGGTGTGAATGTACTTTCAAGGCAGACTACCCAGCAGTGTGCAATTATTTAGGGGGCTCATCCCTAGGAGAGACTAATTGTCCTCCCAACTGTCATTAGCTATCTCTGATTTTTTTTCTTGGGGTGAGACCCCGCAAAAATTTCCCCTCCCACATTAGCATGCCCATTGATATTATTGTTATTGATAACAATAGCAATATTGTTCTTATTTGTACACTGATTTCCAGGAGAGAGAGAGATTTCATGATGATCAGGCTCTTACAGTTTTTCCCTCCACTATTTCTCCATGTTTCCTAAATCACAGAAGCAGGAGCTGTGATGTAGATGCATCCATTGGGGCTGGAATCTCCACTGTCTATTGATCTCTGCATTGTGTCCAGTTGTGGTTTTCTGTGGTGGTCTCAGTTTGCTATGCAGAAAGGCTTCTTTGATGAGGAGTGTGGGTATAAGGCTATGACTTAGAATGTAGCAAAGAATTACGGTATTCTAGCCAAGGAGGGAGTGGATCCTTTCCCAAGGTCCATAACCTCACTAGACCTGGGAAGCTGGGTAAGCTTTCAATGCCAGGCATGATGTCCATCCTGTTGAGTGGGCCTCAAGTCCAATTAAACATCTGTTCGTTACAAACAGGTTTTATCACACACATATACATATAATCTTATGTATGTATAAATATATATTAAAGATTTAAACTGTATATATAGTATATACACAATCAGCATAAATATGTATGTATATATGTGCTTTTTGTGTTTTGAGTGTTGAGCTATCTTTTGTTTTTTTGCTTTCCTTCTTTAGATAAGGTTTCACTATATCACAGGATGTCTTCAAACTCCACATCTCTCCTTGCAAATGCTGTGACTCTAGGCCTGTACTACGATGCTGACTTCTTGAAAATCCTCGATTCCTGGATGATTCCCACTTGCTTATGCTGAGTGATCTTTGGGACAGCCACTAGGTCAGGACTTAGCTTTAGTAGTTTCTTGTTGACTGTTTATAACTCAGTCCTAATTTCCTTTCTGTTGCTGTGATTTTAAAATAAAAAAAAGTAAGACCAAAATGAGCTTGGGAGGAGCAGAGTCACTGGGTTGACAGGTCATAGTCCATCACAGGAGGAACTCAGGATGGGAACTCAAGCAGGAATTTGAAGCAGAAACCTTGAAAGAATGCTGCTGGCTCAGTCGCTGGTTCATGTTCCACTAGCTTCCTTATACAGCTAGGACTTCCTGCCCAGAGCATGGCCAGAGCACAGTGCCCTAAGACCTCCTACATCAATTAACAATCAAGACAATCTCTCAACCATGTGCCCAACCAACCTGTCTTAACTGGATCCCTCAACTAACAGAAGCCCACCACCCTCTGCAACCCTCAGTTGAGACTCCCTTCCCAAATACTCTTGGCTGTAATAGTTGATGGTTAAAGCTGACTAGGGCAACTTCTGTGTTGGTTTTTGAATTTTTCATGCATTCTTTTTCTGGACTGGGTGTCAGGGTGAAGCTGATCTTAAAGAATGTGTTGGAAGAAGTCTTCCCTATTTGCTTTTCTGGAGTGATATGGAGAAAATAAATACAAGCGCTGCCTTAGGTATTTGGTAAAAACCCAATGGCAGGCCTTGTTGGCATGAGACTCTTGTTTCTTTTTAGGGTGGGCATGTGTGTGTGCATGCATGCGTGTACACATGTGAGTATGTGTGTGTATGTGTGTGTATGTGTGCATGTGTTCACGTGTGTGCAACTGTGAGTGTGTGTGTCTGTATGTGTGTCTCTGTGACTATGTGTGTGTATGTATATGTTCTGCTCCTGTAAGAATGAATCTTGGGAAGGTGTAGTTGTCCCAGAGTCTTCCTCTGGGAAAGACCCCCCTCTCTTTTGGATTCTTGACAGAGGTACTAGATGGATGGTATTGGTAATTTCATCTGTGAGTCTGAGTCAAAGGCAAATCATGCTCACTAGAGCATGCATGGTGTCCTGGTCTGTGCTATACCATGACCGGGAATTGGTGCCTGACAGCCTTCCTGATCCAGGTCTACACAGTTGGAGCTGATGGTGTCTTGGTACCCAGAGCTTCAGGAGCCGTTGATAAGCTTGCTTAGCAGAGTTTTATTACCTGGTATTTAAAGATCCTGGTTTAATGTTCCTTTTTAAACTGACCACGAAGATATTCCACGAATCCACATGGAATCTGAATCAACATGGTCTACAGCTTTGTTGGCACAACTTCATCCCAGCTGACTTTGGGGTCTGCGAACGGGTCTGGTTATCCCCTGAGGAAGACAAAGCTGTGAGAGTTGGCCACAAGGGTCATAAATCTGACCTTCAGATGCAATCTCAGCAGAAATCTTTGGCTGAATGGGGCTAAGAGGTGATTTATACTCCCTGGGAGTAGGCTGCTAGCACAGCTCCAACTGTGTCAACATTGAGATATGGACAAATGACCTCGTCTCCACTAAAGGGTGTGCAGATCCAAGAACCCCACCATGGAGAAAGCTGGAGACGATCTTGTTCTGAATATTCTCTTGGAACACATTGTGAACTTACTGTGTGCCACCCTGTCAGGTGACCCCAAGGGAGGTGCCGGATAAGCCCCCACAAGATCTAGACATATTTGCATTTTAGACAAGCAGCGCGTGTCAGCAGAGTGCAAGGCTAGCTCAAGGATTGCACAGGACACAGTTGTGCTGTGCTCACTGTCACCTGAATTTCAGATTCTGCTGGGATCCCTCTTACCCCTTTGCTTGATGGCGCTCTTTCACTCCATGCCCTGCCCACCAGTTACTTCAAAGAGCAGATAGTCTATGAAATGTTCATTAAAACTTGGTTTTAAACTAGAGTATCTGTTGCTCTGTAGGGAACAAGATCAAGATATAAATAAACATAATTAATTCTATGTGTAGATAGACTCTTTATTGCCATTTCACTTACAGGTTTGTCATGTGGTAGGTGCATTTTTATATTTTATGACTGGCCATATAAGTCCATTTTCAAACTAGTGAATAATTTGCTTCCTTATTTACTTGTTGCTAATCTTGACTCTGGAATACTCTGTGTTGTGTGTAAGGTGTGCCAGCCAAGGAGCTATGCTACTGTGTGATGGTCCAGTGTTCTTCAAAATAGCCCCACGGTAGACAGTTTGCAATATCTCACAAGATGTAGACACATCCAAAAAAGTGTGATCACGTGCTTCCATGACTGGCCTTTGTTGGCTAAGGATGCTCTAAAGAGCTACCTGTGGCAGTCATTAAGGCCATCTCAGGGGTAAGAGTGCTGAAATGCCATTAAAAAAAACTCTGTTCAGACCCCTGAATGTGTGTGTGTGTGTGTGTGTGTGTGTTTAGTTGCTCCCGGCCTTACACCTATAGCCCCCAACAATACTGAGGGTTGCTGAACAAAAGGATGGCTGGAACTGGTTGGTCAGCAGCCTTACCAAAAAACAGTAAGCTCTAGGTCAGTCAGAGACACTGTCTCTCTGTAAAGTGGAGAGCAACAAGATAGCACCTAGTGTCCTCCTCTGGACTCTGCATACACACATACCACAAAACATACATGCTCATACAAACACGCACACACTACACAGGTGCACACACATATACATATACATGAATCACATACCATACACATATATCATACACATATGGAATACACTTACATGCACACATATACACACCCAACACAACTCACATATACACACAGAGAGAGTCGCAAAAGTGATATATTTAATAATATTTTTTAAAGAACATGAACTCTTGAGTGTGCTTCTCCCCTGTGAGCTAACCTCACACCCCTCAGACATAGTGATGGCGGGGCTAGGCTATAACCTATCCAGAATGCTGCCTCCCCTTTGGAACACTGCACAGTTTGTTAATGGCTGGCTGCTAAGATCAGTGATTCCCTCTGCAAGCCGGGATCCCCTGGCAAGCTGGAACCCAGAGCCAGTATTGACCCACCCACCTGCTCTGTGTTTCCTCTAGAGCACAGTCTTGCCGTGTTTCCCTGCTGGCCATGGCTTAGTATGAAATGACAGCTAGGATTCTAGATGTTCCCAGACTCAGGTCCAAGAGCGTTGCCACAGAGCCTCCTGCATTCAGACATGGCAGTGGTGGCATTTGGCCACACTAGTGACATCCTGCTACCCTGGTTTGATGGAAGGAGTTAGGAATTTGTGGTGGGCCTTTAAAAAATGTTTGTCTTGGGTATGAGAATTGACGGTGCTCATATTGTAGATACAGAGCAGCCTGAAGACAGGACTGTAAAAGTGTGTGTGGTGGTTTCATGTAGCTTTTATATTGCACCATAATTGCTGGCTTCTAGTTTATCTTTTTTCCATCATGTTCTCGAATTATGTTAATATACAGTGAGTGCTAGGCCCACAGGAATCATGCCACCTGGTCACTGTGTGTGATACCGCCTTCTGGTGTGACTACCCTGGTGAATCAGTCAGTAATATCTAGAGGGGAGAGCAGTCAGGTTCCAGCACCAGTTCTGAACCTCCAGAGCCCAAATCTGCCATCCATTTCAGACACTGCCACCTTAGGCCATACAGAGATTTTCAGTCCTGCAGGCTGGAGAGGTCCACCACACCTCTTATGGGCAACCATAAGAGGAAGTGGCATCACCCTATCTATCCAGAAGCATCTGCTTTCAGGCTATCCTCCAAATCAGAATGTCACCAACTATCTCCTAGCTATTGAAATCAAACAAGAAACACACCCTTGAAAGACCAGATCTTGAGAGAGAGGCACAAAATTGGGGGGAGGGGTGTCTCCAGATGGCAGCCATTGTGGAGACTGAAAGGAATCTGCCCATCTGCCAGCTCCCAGACTCATAGCCAAGGGCACTGACACGGAGCTGGTGTGTCCTCCGTGGGCTCAGCTAGCCAGTAGTCACTCCACAAGGGCTTATCCATGTTAACACAAACCCTCATTAGAAAGGATTAGGAGAGAAACAATGACAAACAGGATGGACACCAGCCCTCTGAGGACCCCAGGAAGGTGTCTGGTGCTAATTATCCTTTCAAATGACTCCATGCTGGAATTCACGTAAGCACATATGCACAGGACACATGGGGAATTGTGTTGTACATGGCCAGCTTCCTTGTATAACAGCTCTATGCCTCAGACATACATACACATGCACATGCATGCCCAGACACTCACCTAGGGAAACAGAAGTCTACAGATTGCTATGGAGAAAGGCATAGAGAAGAACCCCTCTATATACCTGTGGTCACTAAACACATGGGTGAAGACACTTTCTGTGTGGGCATCTACCCACTGGTGCCCTGTCAGCAACCATTGGGCTCTCAGCAGGTTCCAAGGCATTAGGGTCCCCCTAGGAGCATGAACTTAGTGAGAGTGTGAGCAACCGTTGCTACCTTGGTGTGGAGAGCACATGGTTAATTGTGCATTGTTTCTCAGAAGAGGAAGGCATGAGTGTGGGAGCCTGTACTTGGGCATGAATGGTTGTCTGAGTGTAAGCTCACAGATGTGGGAATGTGTGCCTGCTTAGGGCAGGTGATGATGCAGGCCTCAGACGGAGGCTTTAAAGGTCCATTGTCCCCACATCAGTGTTAGAGTGTGCTGACTGGAGACTGTGGGAGTTGGCTTTAGAGAGATGGCTCTATTGACTCTCTGAGTCCAGCCCATGCCCAGGAGGCTGGGAGTATTATAGAAGTGCCACACCACCCCCAATAAGAGGTATTAGTGTCCACCAGCTGCAGGGAAGAGAGATCGGATGCCCTGTAAACAGAACTCAGTGGACTTTGCCACTTCCCATAAGTTGGTTCACTGGTCCCAACACTGGGCCAGGGGATGTGGGTGAATCCCTCCATAGAAATACAATGTTACCTCTTCCCAGTAGTTTCATCACTGAACCCAGGGAATTCTGTGACAACCACTTCTACCAGTGTCTTAGGTAGGGTTTCTATTGCTGCAAAGAGACACCAGGACCACAACAATACTTATAAAGGAAAACATTTCATTGGGGCTGGCTTACAGTTTCAGAGGTTTAGTCCATAACCCACATGGTAGGAAGCATGGAAATGTGAAGCCAGACTTGGTGCTAGAGAAGGAGCTGAGAGCTCTACATCTTCATCTACAGGCAACAGGAAGTAAACTGTGACACTGAGGGTAGCTTGAGCATAGAAGACCTCAATTCCCCCCCACAGTGACACACTTACTCCAAAAAAGCTACACTTACTCTGACAAAGTCACACCTCCTAATAGTGCCACTCCCTTTGTGGGCCATCTTCTTTCAAGCTGGATGAAAGGTCAGAATGTTTCAAGTGCTGCAGATAGCCCTGCTTTAGCCTAGCATGGCCACCTCAGTACCAGCTTCCCCATTTCCCAAGAGCCAGATGCTGTGGATGACCTTGGAATCTCTAATCCATGGAATAACTTAGCCCCAGAACTTCCTACACAGACAATGGCCTCCTTGGGACAGACACTGCACAGAGGAAAGTACACAGCCCCTAGCCCACCAGTGAGTGGAGAGCAAATCTGTTCTGCACTGTGCTGAGTGCCTTTTCCCAGGACAGTAGGGCCAGAGCCAGAGCCAGCACTGGAGAGTACTCATGACCCTCACACCTACTGTCCCCTTGTCCTCCCAGGGTTTTAGCAAAGTCATCTTCTGCATTGATACTCATACACCCAACTTGAATCAGCCTTGGGGAGGCAATCAAAGGTGGTCTCCTGCAAGTTCCTGGAAGAAGCTACTAGCTAAATATTATGTTTAGGAACCTGACCTACCCTGTTAACCTTCCTGCTCCTACTTCATACCTCACTTCAAATCTAGTCCCACAAAGCAGAGCAAGGCAACAGTACACCAGAGCCCTCAGCTCCCACTAAGCCATCTCTGACAGGGACTTGTGCCTCAGACTTTGAACTCCTCCCTTGTTGTAGGAGAGAGCAGGCTGCTTATTGTCCCAGCCGCCCTGCTAGCTTACACCCAAAATAATCACACAAAACTGTACTCATTTAAACACTGCCTGGCCCATTAGTTCTAGCCTCTTATTTGCTAACTCTCACATCTTGATTAACCCATTTCTATTAAATCTGTGTATCACCATGTGACTGTGGCTTAA
>LOJH01000829.1:0-19978 GCA_001685095.1 Ellobius talpinus
AAACAAATGCAGCATAAACAAAAGTCACACACCTGAAAATAATATCCCCCATCAAGGCTCCAACTCTGGTCCTCGTGCATACTCAATACACATTCTTTTCAATTTTTTTAAAAAGAAAACAATCTTTTTTCATTTTACATACTAATCCCAGTTCCCACTCCCTCTCCTCCCATTCCCTCAACTTTTCCCACCACCACCCCCCTACCACTCCTCCGTGAGGGTAGAGCACACTGCTTTGTGGAATGTCCAAGGCCCTCTGTACTAGATCTAGGCTGAGCAAGGTATCATCCAAAGAGATTGGGTTCCCAAAAAGACAGTACAAGCAGTAGGGATAAATCCTGGTGCCACTGCCAGTGACCCCACAGTCTGCCCCAGACATACAACTGTCAACCACATTCAGAGGGACTAGTTTGGTCCTATGCTTGTCCTTCCCAGTCCTTCTGGAGTTGTTGAGCTCCCATTAGCTTGTATAAGCTGTTTCAGTGGGTGTCCCCATCATGGTCTTGACCTCTTTGCTCATATTCCGCAAGCACTCTTAACTGGTGTCAATTAACATTCAGAGCATAAAATCTTTGCAAATCTTGACAGAATATAAACTTTTAAACTACAGTGTTGTCATGCATAGATTAATGCTTGTTTTGACACACAGGTCCTTGTTAGATAACCCAAAATTTGGCCTCAAACTTGAAATCATCCTACCAAAGGCTTCCTAGAACTAGAACTGTAAAAATACACCAGTATACCCGGCTATGTGTATGGCAAGAAAACTAACATTTGGGAAGAATGTGAAAAATTAGTAATTCAAAAAAACTATTAGCAACGAGCAATTGATCTTATTTCCTCAATCATCCCAGCAATGCTGGGGGTGAGTATTAATCACAGCCTCTGCACACCTGAGTCACATACTCAGCCAATGTGTGAGCTTTTCTACTGAAGCCTGCTTGCACTTGCTTCAGGCTGCTGCCCCACCATGGTGGACTATAGCTCTTCTTGAATTGTGAACCAAAACAAATCCTTCCTTCCTAAGTTGCTTTGGCCAGGCATTTTGTCAAAGCCATGAGAAAAGCAGGGAAAGAGGCACGATGGCCAGGAAGACTATAGCAACATCATCCCAGGCAATGAACAGCTACAAAAGGAAATATATAGATCTCTGCTAAAGCCTTCAGCACCACCTTTAATTTAACCTCATCTATCAACGTTACCTTCAATCCCAGTGGTAAAGTTTTGAAGATTAAATATACATGGGGGGGTTCCCTTGTAGAGTTCCACACGGGAAGGTGAGCCAGCACTGATGTCTCAATCTTTCTTACATAAACTGGGAGGATAAACCTCAAGTTTACATATCTGGCCAAGACTCTTGCAAGAAACAGCACAAGCTTCCAGAAAGAGGGGCATGAGACCTTCACAGCTGCACATGCCCTACTCTGCGCCTGGCACACTTAAATAACAGTGGCCTGCAAAGGGATACTGTGCTATCTATTGAATACTAGCCTACCAACTGCCATTAAGATTTAAAAGGTCCGTGCTAGGTAGATTTAAGAGCACACACCGCTCTTGCAGAGGACCCGTTTGGTTCCTAGCACTCACATCATGCAGCTCACAATCACCTATTAACTCCAGCTCCAGGGATCCCAGAACAGGGCTGGAGATAAGAGCTTCCCATTGTAAACTTATTTAGCAGCACCTCTCAGCCTTCGACAGCCTTTTTTAATAGGAAAAAGTGCTTTCCCCCGCTGTGCAGTAACACCAAGACAATATCCAAGTTTGTGTTTACATCCTGTTTTTTACTAGCCCAGATCACTTTTTGTTTGAGAGGTAAACTTTTTGTCATGGGTGAAACAGCCAGTCATGACAGCCAAGGACAGAGATTTCAGGATATCTGCCATCCAAAGAATATGTTGCTGCACATTGTCAAGTGTTTTTCAACAACTCCAAAGACAGAGGCTTCACCTATGCATAGGAGTCCCTTAACACAGTGAACACCTTGCTCCACTCTCAGCAGGTGTTCTAGGCAGCCTACCCCAACAGTACTTACCAGAAGTAGCTTTCCAAAAAACCTTCCACACACCACCTTTCAGGAAACACCCTCTGGCTGTACATAATATAACAAAACTAACCATGAAGGATAACGCTGTTTATTAAAAATATAGTCAGGAAGTCAGGGCATCGATGCAATTTTACATACACATTTGTAGTCTGAAGTTCCATTATTCCAGCAGTTCGTATAAATGTTTCAGATCAAAAGAGAAAGAAAACACTTTACAGAGATGAGCAGTTGCTTATCAGTTTGGTTGTGAGTCCGTTTGTAGTAAAAATAAAAACTCCCTCTTCCATTATTGAAGAATGTCTCCTTGATACTGAACAAGTCTGTAAGCATTAAGGAATTTCTTCTTGCCATTAGTTGTTCATTTTAACTTCTCGGCATATGCCAATTTTCCGACGTAGTTAAGTGCTATGAGTTGCCCGGTATTACTGTTTGGGTAACTGGGACTTTCCAGTGACCTGTCACCAGGTTACTCCTTACTGTGGATACCAGCTACAGCAATGTCAACGCTAACACCTATATACCACCACTTCTCAAAGAATCATACAGAGCACAACAGTTCAAGACAATATTCTCATTACAACAGGGAAAACAAAAATGGGTCAGAAAACCAAAGTGTGAAAGAAACAAACGGAGGCCATTTCTGTTAATGGAACACCCAGAAGCCCTCAGGAAACCCTAGGTATATTAATACACTTTTACACATTTCCTCCCAACCAGTCTTTAACATTTGCTTCTTGGAATAATGGTGAACATCCTATTTCCTTTACTTGGTATTTACTTGTTAAGAAATGGAAAAAAAATCTCAAAACAAGGGAGAGAACACCAAAAACTCAATTTGCTGGTTATGGGCTAGGGAGATAGTTCAGTGGGTCAAGTTCTTGAGCCATAAGCATGAGGACCTAGTTTGGGTCACCAGCACCCACATTATAAAACAAACAAACAAAAAAAACCCTCAGGCATGACTGCACAGTGCTGGGAGGAGTGGAGACAGGAGGATCCCTGCCAGGCAAGAAAGAGGGTGGGTACAACCTGCCTGTTAAAGGCAGAAGCTGGTATTCTGGACTTTGGCCTTCAGCATAAGGTGCCCAAGTCACTCTCGAACAGCTATTGGCTGTACCACTCCTCATGAGGTGTGCCTAGCTTGACTACAGCCAGACTGAGCAGAATCCCTTACTGCTCTTCCAGTGTTGGTAGCTATAGAATATGCTTTTGCTGGGCTGGGCTACGGCATCTGCCACTTTGGCCTCTACCCAGTCTACTCTTCTAGGACAAGGAAAAGGTTGTTAGCATCCTACCTGACAGTGCACTTGGCTGTGTTTAAAAGCATACCAACGTTGCTTGCTGGTCCCTGAATCAAACCTTTAGAGATGACTGGAGCACAGCAAACCAAGGGCACATTTCCCTAGTGTGCAAAATTAAGGCCTCTGCTGAGAGTGCTTTAAAATGTGGTCTTCCTGACCCCAAATTAGCCATAGGTCCCAAGTACTGAAGAGAGTAAATTGATGATCTAAAGCTTTTCAGTGACTTCCGGCTCTGAAATATTCCAGTCAGAACCACCATAAGCATTCAATTGATACAAGATATCAACAAAGCCAAATCTGCCAGCACCACAGGTATAAAATGCAAATACAGATTTTAATATGAAACATCATTGTTTTATACAGATGTTTACATTTTAACAGATCTTTAAAAAGTGAGGAACAAAATGCTATGTTCACACAAAAACTTTGTGCTCAGTATGTAAAACACCAGAACTGGAGACAACAGGGCCCAGATCTTCTGGCCAACAGGGTGAAGCTGCAGAACCCAACTCCCTCCCCCTCTCCAGGTAACATTGCTCATTTAGAAGCCTCTGTGAGCAGAGAAGCTTCTGGCCCCAACTCCTCCACACTGACTGGGCGAACTATCAAGAGATTTCTGTCAGCAGGGGATGTTTCCACATAAGGTAAGGTCAGTGTAGAATGACAGTCACAGCAGTAAACTAAGCCACTACCTTCCTTTGGGGCAATGGGATAAAGAAGAGGGCTCTATATCAATACAGTCAGCACAATTAGTTTCTTCAAAGTTCAGTTTTCTTTAAAAAAAAAAAAAGATGGTGCATCTCAATTTGAAGGAGATGAAGGCAGAGTTCAAATTTATTATTAGTCTTCATTTGAGCCTTAGGAAGGAATGGATCAGCTCCCATTTTCTTTCTATATTTTGTGTTCAAGAAGCCGTAAACAGAACCACCACGGCTGGACTTGTGGCCACACTCGCACTGTAATGTCACCCTAAGTGCTTATCTTAGACAGGTAGGCATGTATACAGCACAGAACTATAAACAAAAACAGTGAAAGCAAACTTATTTTATTTTTAGGTAAAAACATTAACCTGATGGATTATTGCAGATCTGAGAAATGAGCACACAAACAAATGGGCAGCATTGTTTACAGGTGCTTTGATCTGTGTGGAGACAAAGGCTGAACAGTTCGTCCGCAATTAATGCTGGGAGAAGACGAGAGGAAAATATAGACTGAGAACAGAAATTTAAAATAGGAGTAAGGGAAGGAAAAAAAATCTTTTAAAACTCCAATACGGAATGAAAAGTAATTCATTTAAAACTTTCATTTTAAAATGGTCTGGCAATAGGATAAATGCTGGCCAGTCCGAGCTGTGGACCTTTAACCTACACAGAAAAATGAATGCACTTTCTTGCCTCCTTACCAGAGTGAAGGAAATATCATGTAAACAGACCTAGTGTCACTTGGCAAAAAGCCAGGAGGTGCTGTAACTATATTAAAACTAAGCTATAAGAAAAGCCTGCCTTCTAGCTAGCTAGTTACAAAGGCTGAATTATATTGAGAATATTATTTCAATTCAATGAATTTCAAATTGTATTTTAATTTGAAAGAGCTGAGTATGACAAGGCCCAGGGCTAATGAAAATGTCTTAACTATTCATGTTGTATTATTAAAAAAAAGAAAGAAAACACAAACGTGTATGAACTGCAGAGGCAGTAATGAAGTAGGAAAAGAAAATTAGAGGTGGAAAGCACACAGAACCCATTTACTAAACTAGAGTTGTTAAATCCACAAGAGTTTAATGTCTGTACTTATATACACGAGTTGTCTTTGGAAGAAACAAACTGCAAACTTAGCTAGATGGATACACACAGCCCAGAATTAAACTGCACAGCGACATTTTTATTGTTCCAGCCTGAAAAAACATCCCTTTGAAATTTCACACAGCAAAGCAAGTTAAAAACTTCACTCATCAAATAAATGATAATTTAAACAAGAACTTGCTAAAGAAACCTCATCACAACAACGTTTTAGGGCCTGATCACTTTAAGTCCACGGGGCCATTATGAATTATAATCTGCAAGCTGTTTTCCTACAACAAGGAGAAACATGTTTCCTTGACTCAGGTGACACATAGAAAAGAAATCATGGGCTTTTTTCTTTTGCTGTAACAGGCAGACACTGATTTCTTGTTGTGATCAGGAAAGATGGAACGACTGTTGGCCTTCTCTTGCTGCTATCAACAGTTTGTCACGCATTATCTCAATGCTCGAGTAGTCTGGCAACTTAAGATAGTTCACACAAGTCATTACAGAGGGTAAGAAGTCATCTGGGTTTTCTGTTGATTCAAATGTCTTCCGCACAATTGTCAGAGGTGGATTTAAACTCCGGAACCCTAGTTAAGAGGAAAAGAGTTCCAGAAATTTGGTTAATTTTATTAAAAATGTCACCACTATCACAAGACATTGCTGCTTTGTTATAGTGTTATAAACTCCCACATAAAAGTACTCCTCTCTCCTGGCTAATGATGGCTCACTGACTTAGAGAATTGGCCACTCTTCCAGAAGAATCAGGCTCAATTGTCAACACCTACAGGGTGGCTAACAGACATCTCTAACTCGAGTCCAAGGAGGATCCAACACTCTCTTCTGGCCTCAGAAATACTTGACAAGCAAAACACCCATATAGAAAATAAAAACTGAAAAATCCAAACAAAGCAGACTCGTTCAATTTTTATTTCCAGAATGTATTGTTATCTAAATTAACGAAGAATTTTAAATCTGCGAACAGTCTAGAACTTCATCTAAGCAACATTCCTGTGCATTAATGATTATGTATGTTTAAAGCAGTCTCTGAATTTCCCTGCCGGTGTTTCTCCACACTCCTAAGCAGATAGGTTGGCGGCTTAGGAACATAATAGTACTGTAATAACTAAGAAATACTATACTCCAAGTAATGGACTAGCTCTAAAGACAAATGATGTTTTACTCACAGAATTAAGGCTAAGCACAGACACTACCCACCTCCAACTGGCAATCGTGGGCTACCAGTCACAAACTGGAGAAACAATCTCTGCTGCTCATTATCAAAACTACTGAGAATCTCAAACAAGAACTTCACAGCTCGACTAAAACAAAAAGCAGAACAGAATTATTTTGTGTTAAAATACTATGTCAATATACCAAGCCTTACTTTTTATTGATGATATCTATTTTCAGATATAGTTACATATGAACTCTCATTATAACACACTTTAAAAGTTTATTTTGTCATCATAGTTTAAATCCTAATGGAACAACTTTAGCAAACCTCAATTTTAGAAAAAAAGCTTCTCACAAACTGTGATGAGTTGATCCCTCTCCCTCTAAATCCCTAACTATTAACTGAACAGGCAGATCCCACACTTACCTGTCATGAGTATAGCCATGATCAGGCCTACAGCATTCCATCAATGTCTTTGCATCCCAAGTGTCTGCTTTACTGCCGCACAGGAGCTGATCCAGCTTTGAGACGAAATAAGGAGAAAGAATTAGTAAAGAAACAACTGCATGCTTGGGTGAGAAGTAGCTAAGAGCATGGCTTCCAGGGTGCTACCCTGCCAAATCCCCTTCACACTGAGCAGCAGGGTGGCCTGGACTAGAATGCTGCTGCTGCTGCTGCTGCTGCTGCTGTACTTTACTTTCACACAAGGATCCTATCTCCCCATCCCCAGGCCTCTAGAACACCCTTATTTAACAAATTTCCTTAATCAGAAAATTTCCTTAGCCTTTCCCAAAACTCCAAGCTCTTACTCCAAAATGCTGTAGAATGGTAGGGTTTGAAGCAATAAGGTAAACTATTCTGCTACAATAACACAGGCAGAAATGAATGTCTTTTAGATGTGAGCTACTCACTTCTTCTGGGTAGAAGTACTGAAGATGACTGAGTGGGAAAACTGATTCAAATCCATCTCTGAACGAGTCAAATTGCCTAGAAACACCTTCATTTAGTGCCCAGAATATCACCAACTGCAAAAAGAAGACACTTTTAAAACTCCACAAAATTCCAAATCAATATAATACATGATAAAGTATAGTAAATAACCTTCTAGAATCATTTTAAAAACTAAAACTTAAAAAAAATACAAAAATAAACTCAGGTGGTGGCGGTGGTGCATGCCTTTAATCCCAAACTCTCCCTGCAGAAGAGAATCATGTTGTCTTACCAGAAGCCAAAGACAATGTTCCAAGAGGTTAAAATGTTACTGAAATTAAAGATTAACATTTCAAAATTCTTAATTAGCAACCAGCCACATTTTTTATGTGGAGTGTTGACTTCTAAATCCTGTCAAGTCCTGAGAACCATCCTCTGTAGTGTGTGCCTCTTCTTAGAAACAGATTCAGCTTGGATATTCAGGAGAACAAAATTGAGAATAAGAAAAAGCAGCCCTAAATTTACTCAGCTCCCAGTGGCCCTGATTAATTTATTGGTACACAGACATTCAGATTAAGACAAAACCATTATTATTTTAAAACTAACAGTTACAAAGTATTTTTAGAAAAGCAAGGATATAGAAGTTTGCACATTATTTGTTAGTAAGCTAGAAACACAGCTTCCCCAAAGATGGAAGAAACAGGTAATACAGGAAGATAGCCTGATTAGTTATTAAAAAAAATTACTTAAGTCACAGAACTGTTGGGAAGTCAAGGAACTGTTAGGAAGTCAAGGATCTTGGATATTATCTTCTTTTTAAAGAAAATAAAGAAACTAGAGTGAAAGTTTTTCAGAGGCTCTACAGTTCCACACAAGATATTTTAAGTAAGGTCAAGGTTTCAAAATGAGTATTCTAGCTTGAATCCAATGTTCTTTATAGCCCATGTCAGGTATAAACCCAAGCAAACTTTTAAACACCGCTAAATGGAAAAATACATACAGCCTGCAATTTTTGCATGCAACAGGAAATAGTTTCTCCTACATTTAGCAACCTTAAGTCTACAGTTGTAAATACCTTTGGGATGAGCCAAACAAAGACATTAAGTGTGGGTATGTGTGCCTATGTCAGTATTTTAAAAGCAATTCTGCCAAGGCTTAAAACGGACAGAAATGTAGCTCAAACAAATGATAACTTCTTTTTGCTGATATCTTCTCTCACAAGAAAAAAAAATGCAGGGTAATGCACAGTATTCAATCAGGCTTAAAGATGGGCCAATGTAAGATGCATGAGGCACCGAGAAAGAACTGGTAAGCTTTTTACAGATATGTTTACTGCAGAGTAAAGGGATACGAAATGCAACCTTTCAGCTCTAGAGCTTCTCCCAGGCTGAGAGAAGATAAGTGGCATCTATCTATACAATGCTGCTCCATCATTATGGAGCCTTTTATGGATGAATAACAGCTAAGGAAATCCACTGTGTCCTTTGAGGTAACACAGGATAAAATTTAAGGTCGCTTTTCTAAGTCACCATTGAAGTAAGCAGCAGACAGAGTTCACAATGTTGAGGGTCATCCTTAAAGTGGACTATGCTGGACCTACTCAATATGCAGCTTTTGGTAGCAGATTATGAGACTGGGTGGAAGACTGTGTTTCAATGATCCACAAAGTCCATCTATCTATCCACAGGTCTCACCTCCTAGGTTTAGACTTTTGTGTCTATTTTCAAAGTGTGGAGGAAGCTAACTTCTTACGGTTTCTTTGCTGTTGTTTTAGCATAAAATATTTGTGTGTTCTCTACAAAGTAAACAGAAGCTTACAAAGGCTAAAATAAAAGGGCCTCCAAGATTGGTCCCAGTGGTGTACAAGGTCTTTAGCAAAGGTCCACACAGGCAGAAGCTAAGGGATCAAGTTCCACCTACCCTAACACATCTCTTCATAGAAACACAGCAGATAAACTCCTATGGCCCATGACCCACAGAAAAAAGACAATACATACTCTTAGGTAGTCCTCTAAATTGTGGATAGTGACTGGTATATCCTTCCCTCCTTTCTTCAGTTCAATGTTGGGAAACCCCGGCAGTGTAAAGTCCAGTCCCAGATCTTCCACTGAGCAGCCATTCATTGTGAGAGTTTCCAACGCATACTGTAGACTCTCTTTAGTCTTTCAGTGGAGAGAGGAAGAACACAAAAATTCATGCAAAATTATATTGTATTCACAAAAATAAGACATAACACTATATAACAATTGATGGTACCCTTAGTTCCTGATTAAATTTTTGGTCATATACCACATATTAAACAAGCCACTGGGATCACAAAGGAAATCATTTTAAACACCTCAGTATCAATACAATTTTTGTGGAGAGAAACGAGATTGCTGGGGTTATTTTCCATACTGAGAAGTAATTTCTCCCTGGAAGCACACTTAAATCACATATTAGAGAAAGTCTTTACACATTTTTGTTAAATGTTAAACAAAATAGAAAAAAAAACCTTTTCTTTATTCTAGGCCATTATTGATAAGCCTAATTATATACCAATGATTATATAAAATTTGTAAAATTACAGACAGTGTAACAAACTCCCCCCCCACAAGGCTCAAGTGTAAAGCACACCCTGGAGATATTCACTTCTTGTCCCCAAAGCATAGCACAGCTTTGTACAGTGGGGGTGGGTGGCTTCCAAGAAAGCTGAGCCACATCACATCAAACTCAAGAGGATTTTTTAAAATGCCTACAACTTGAAAGGGCTACATAAAATGCTAATTTTTTAAAAGCATTAAGGTTCAACGACAAACACAAAAATTTAAGTACTAAAAATAAAGGCATTTAATTAATGCTGATTCATTAGGAAGTTCTCGAACTACCCTTCATTAAAGCAGACAGGGGATTATGGAAAACAAACGAGGAGGATATGGAAGAAAAGTCAAGAGAGAGGAAATACTGGAGGTTTGCTCTCAGGAGGAATCTAGATAGAACATCTGCAGGCCTGCCCATGCAGATACACACAATACAACAACAGAAAGGATACTACCTTGGGGGAAGAAAGTTAATGGAGTCGGGGAAGGAGCAAGGGGAAAAATGTGTAAAGTACAATGATGCATTTGAAAAAATTCTTAAGAAACCTATGACTTTGTACTTTAAAAAATAAAATAAGCCTGTCTCTAAACAACCTGTCACAGATCAAAGCGATCCCAACTGTCTACCCCAAATACGTAGTCATATATAACATTTAGTACATTCAGAACATGTTTAAAGAGAATAGACTGACTGTTTCTCTAGCTTATATACTAGATTAGACTTAACACATTCCCAATTATCTTGTGAGAATTTAACCTACCAAGTCAAGGGTCTAAAAGTCTAGCTCAGTGATGGAGTGCTCGCCTTGCAGACTTGAAGTGGCAGGTGTGGTCCCTAGCACTGTAAACAAACAGGTCAAATCTGAGCCAGAAAAATGTGCCCCATTTGTATGTTTTATAAGACAAGGGGACAATGGGCCAGGGATGTACCTCAAATGTTTATGTACCCTGGGCTTACCTGTCAGTACTGCATAACCTGACATTGTGACAAACGCCTTTAATTCCAGCATTTGGGATTCAGAGACAGGAGGACCAGAAACTCAAAAGTAATCCTTGGTTACATAGTACATTTACATAAAGTTAGGACACCAACTATACATACATCTTACAAGATTGTAGAAGATTGGGTATATGTGAGGCAATCAAAACATGCTACAACCTTTATCTCCTTTCCTTTTTTCCCCATTCTGTATGTAATACATGCTAAATAATGTGACAGAAGTTTAAAGTACTAGTGTCTGCAAACCTTTGGATACGAATAAGAATCAGGCAGACCCCTGAAGTTCAATGGACAGCTAGTCTAGTCAACCAGTGAAATTTAGGCTCAATGAGAGATGTATCCCAAAACATCAGGTGGAGAATGATTGAGGAAGACATCCAAGGTAAATCTCTGGACTAAGCAAACACAACAAAAATCTTATAGTTATTCAGTACAAACCTATGCAATTCTTAACAACTTCTTAAAATATCATTAATCCATTTATTTTTGTGTTTGAATGGGTCTCTTTGTCAGAATATGCACCCACATGTGCACTGTGTGTCCAGTTAAGAAAACAGTGTCAGATCCCTGGAACTAGAGTTACAGATGAGTGTGACCTACACCAAGTAGGTATGAGAATCGAACCTAGATACCCTTGAGAAGAGTAGTAACTGCTGAGCCGTCTCTTCAGACCAAATTCTAAACATAAGATTAATTCTTATACAGAAATAATTAAAAAAAGACCTAAATTGTGTCTTAGTTTCTTTTCTGCTGCTGTGATAAATGATTGAGAAATCCAACTTAAATGAGACAGGGTTTATAGCAAACTACAGCCTGTTCCAGGGCAGTCACAGTGGTAACAGCTTGAGAGAACTGTTCATATCACAGCCACAGTCACAAGCAGAGCTCAATAGAATGACATACATGCTCAGCTCACTTTCCCCACTCTTACACAACCTCTGCTTATAGAATAGAGCCATCCACTGCAAAGCTAGTCTTTTAAGATATCTTAGTCAATTAAGATATCTTAGTCAATTAAGATAATCAAAACTCAATGCAGATACACTGCCAGAGGCTAGACTCAATCTAAATAATTCCACATGGGTATGCCCAGAGGCTTGTCTCCTAGGTGCCGACAATTAATAGTAATAACTATTACAGCATCTTTAAACACTGTCTCCTCATAAACATAACTGGGAGATAAAATACCCTTCCAAATTATCTTCCAGTCTCTACTGTATTTACCCCATTAAGGTGCAACGCTGTCTTTTATTAGCTTGCTAGTCTTACCTTAAATAATCTTAAAGTGCTGGAAGGATAGCTGTTAACTGCACTGGTGCTGTTCTTACAGGGGACCGAGAATCCATATGATGGCTCACAGACCTGATGCCCTCTTCTGATCTCTTTAGGAACCAGGCACTCATGCAGTATATAAACTTACATACAGGCAGTCATGCATACACATTAATACAAATAAATAAGCTATAAAATGAGTTGGTTAAACCTACACAAATAGAAGCTACTGCACCATGCTATGTTTTAGAAAATACAACCTGTTTTCTTCTGATATTCAATACCCATACATATAATCACAGGTTACCCTAATTGAGCTGGTAATATATACAATTAAAAACACAATAATGATACAGAATCAAGATTATGAGACAAAACAGAAACCTTAGACATCTATGAACCTTTTCTTTATTAATAATACTGGGTAATGAAGTGAGCCTAGCACCTCACACATGCTATTTTAAGTGCTTTACAATTGAGCTGTATAGTCCCAGCCTGTCAACAACCACTAAAAACTATTTCCAAGCTAGGCGTATTGGTATAAACTCACAATGCAAGCACAACTTGTGGTGAAGAGGAGGAAGCAGACAGAAATAGAAATACATTTCTGAAGAATTAATGAGAAGGCATCTCATTATCTAAAATTTAAGACAAGTGGTCTTTGAACTTTCATTACAAGTATATTTTATTTAGAAGTCAAGACATCTACTTGCTATTATTAGAGATCACAGTGGGTACACTGTGAAATCATACTTGTTAATTTAAAGGACACATTAAATATCTCCAATAAAATGAAATATTGCTGGGAAAGACAGGCTCAGTGCTTAAGACTGAAGGGCAGTTCTTGCTCTTTCAGTTTCTAGCTCCATGTGACAGCATCTGATGTGCTCTTCTGGCTTCCAAGGGCATTGCATGCAAGTAATATACAAACACGCATGCAGGCAAAACACCCATAATGATAAATACATGTTTTTTAATTAAAAAGCAAAGTAAATACTATCGTCAAATTAACTAGGTCAAATACAAACCAGTGAAGAAGTCTCATAATTCTGACACAAAGAACTGATCTGACCCTCTGGACATCTCCTCTAGACCTACCTGGGATTTATCCTGCTCCAATCTTTTCTTCTGTCTGACAATGTCTTCTAGGTGATATACTGATCTGGCAACAACAGGATCAATGTCAAATAAATCATGAGATGTCAGTGAAGTTTCCTGCCGCAGCATCCATTTATAAAAGGGCAGGCCAAGCGGAAGGTCCACCTGAAAGGGAACAGGCAACATACTTTGTCACAATTAGTTTGTAAGAGGTCATTTGAAAAGGTCAAATACTCTCCAAGAAAAAAAGCAATTTAGGAACTGTTTCTCTTTACATGAAACCAAGAGCCACAAATTGGGGCCCAAACCTCTGTCAACATTTTAGAAGGTTAAAGAACCTATAAACAGGTTCTTTAAATAGAAAGATGGCTCAGAGGTTAAGAACATTGCCTGCTATTCCAGAGAATCCAGGTTCAATTCCCAGCACCCACATGGCAGTTTACAACTGTCTCTAACTCTAGCAACAAGAGATCTGACATCCTTACACAGGCAAACGTGCAGGCAAAACACCAATCAATGCTCATAAAAATAAACGATTAAAAAAACCTATTTAAGCATAACACAAAGAGAAATGAACATACAATATCCATTAAAGTTTTTACCTGAGTACCTCTGAAACACTATGAAGTGTTTTGACTTTATTTTGAACCAAGTAAACTCAATACGATTCTACTTATGTATTTAATATTTTGAAATCAGAGAAGGTAAAGTGAACTTACTTAAAACAAAAAATTAAAATGATAGAACTTCTAAAATAACTGAGCTGTATACACCTCTTTACAGAGAATGCAGACTTGTGGGTTTATCAAATGAAAATGTCTCATACTGATAAAGTAGCTCAGAAAATGTGAGGAGAGGAAATGAAGAAAAGTCCAGAAATATTCAAACCTCCATGAATACTGATCACTTGAGTTTATTTTCACAAGAACATCTAACAGAAATTCAATGAGTTTACCTACAATGCTCATGGCTTTCTTGCTGAATTAAAATCTAATTGAATACTGAAAAAAATTCAATTAATGCCATCTTTATGTTGCCTGACTCTGAACCCTGGCTACTAAAGGAATGGGTTGGGTGCTGTTACCTCAGACACAGGACAGCCTTATATGTGTGCTACAGAAGCAGAACTGGCATTTTAAACAAAATTCTCAAGCAGCTGGTGCACACATTCGAAATAGAGCAGCAGTGCTCTAACACACAGCATTGAGTACAGGGACTGAAGTACTTTCACAGAACGTTGTACAAAATTACAAATAAGCAAACAATCCTAAACTTACCAATCTGAAATCCATGATAGCCTTAGCCATTAATTTTCCTAAGAAGCGAAATTTCATCTTAACCTTTGCGATATGAGCTGGCTTAGCTGTCCTACCAAAGGGAAGCGCAAACAGGCCCTGGAGGTTTTGAATATACTTGGTCCCTTCTTGGCTTCCTGTAAAACGAACAAGTCACCAAACTTCAGATGAGATTTTCCAAAACAAAACAAAACCTAGTAACTAAGAACATTAAGAAATTCAGTATTCACAAAATTGGAGCAATGACCTCTAAGCTGGAAAGCCTTCCCATTGGATAGATAAGTGAGAAAATAGGGGCAAAAAGAAATGAAAGGCCAAGAACACAGCCCCAGCAGAGACTGACTAAGATGGAGGCCCCCTTACCTGATCTGAGTCATACAAACTGAACGGCTCACAGCTGCACATTACCTTTTGGATTGCTAAGAGTTACTTCTTCACCTCTCCAGAGACCCAAATCAGCCCTCTGTAGTTCCTGAGAAACAAGTGCATAAAACTCCAGTGTTGGCCCAAGACCTGTACCAACCTAGAAAAAGTAAAATTAAAAAAAAATCATTTTAGAAATTGTGGTGCCTTTTATGCCTGGCAACCTCTTGGTAACATGGACAATCATACAAGGTGTTTGCCAGGAAGCGTAAGAGATAGTTTTGCAAGATGTCCTGAATAGACATTCTCTGAGTCCTGGGCACTAGAAACCCTTTATCATTCTCCCAACCCCAACATTCCAATTGTATGGTTCAAAACTCTTGCTGCAGTTATAAATTTTTCCTTTAGAGAACAACAATGTACTATTTATACATGCTTATTTTTCTCTTTAAGGGAATTATCAACCTCAAACAACTCAAGAGCCATCTTCTCAGGAGAAGCCTCCCAATCTCCCCCAAACAATTAGTTTGGCTCTTTCCTATGGCATTCTAGGGTTTTACCACTATTCCATTACATATTTGCAAGTTTTAAATGAAGCGAATTATTTTGACTGCCTTGAATCCCCAGAGTCTAACATACATTTAATAAGAATCTAAGAGTTAAAATTCAAGGCCCAAATTCATGTCAGGAAACAGAAGCTTAGATCAGTGGCCCCTGTAAGTCCAAGGGTACACTGGAAGCCCAAGACAATTATCAGTGTTACCACACGTGCACCCGTGTGTGAGAACACAGCATTTCAGCGGTAGGAGTCAGGGTGGGGATCTGGAGCTATTTTTATTTAAAAATGAAAATTCAAAGATTCAGCTTCCAAAGTTTCTACAGGACAACACCATCATCAATATGCTTGGAGCAATGTTCATGGACTCGGCATTCCTCCATGTTTTAGCAAGATCCCACCAGTTTAGCATATAATAAACAAAAGCAAGAAACAATAATAAACTTATGTCACAGTTCAAGATTATAATGTAACAATAATTTTTCAAGTGGCCACTTGCTTACAAACCATGTGTAAATAAAGGATATTTTATTATTACACGTACTTTTTAAAATGGTGCATACTATCGATCCTAAAAGTTGATAAAATCTACCATATTAATTTCAATTTTCAAAGCAGTAACTGTTTGCACCCAGAAAGTCATTCTGATTAGACTCCACCCTTTCCACGGAAGTCCACATGAGTACATGGGTACCACCATGTAAACATGAGTGAGGGCTCCAATGGAAATCTGGTAGTTCACCTTTGGCTTCTTATTCCCCACAATCTAAACCAATATGATGTATGATATTTTACTCTTTATTGTTTTTGAGGAGCCTACCACCCAGCTCCCAAATAAATCACACACGGAGGCTTATTCTTAGTTATGAATGTCCAGCCTTAGTTTGACTTCTTTCTTGCCAGCTTTTCTTAAATTATCCTACTTTTTAGCCACTGGGCTTTTTCCTTTTCTTACTTCATGCCTTACTTTCACTCTTATTCCTAGCTTTGGCTGGTCCCTAGTGTCCTCCTCCCCTTCTTCTCTCTTACTCCTCTCCTTTCCCTCAGTTCTCCCTGTTTATACTCTCTGCCTGCCAGCCCGACCCATCCTTGCTCCTGTCCTGCTATTTTTTTAATAAGGACCATCAGGTGTTTTATACAGGCAAAGAATCACATCTTCACAGAGATAAACAAAAGTCACATACCTTTATATTACCCAACACCACTCACTACACAATATAAGCTGTTATCCCCTAAAAGCACATTCTAAACTAATGATTCTCTACCACCCTCTTTTATTTGATCTGCCTGAGGTTGCTGAATGACCACATATACCAGTGTTCCTAACATCTTACATACCACATTAACACTGAGTGATATTTCCTAAGAAAGCTTTCTTGTTCAAAGGACAGCCACATATATTTTTTTAACCACAATCTAATAGCCTATATAGACCATTCCAGTATCTCTACTTCCAGCATCACTGACCTTGACTCCTACTGCTATATCCTAATTACTATTACCTCTAGCCACCTTGATCCAATGAATATCTGGAACACACTGCCTCAGTTATTCTGTTAGAACCATTGTCCCTAACAGCAGGGACTTGTTGACAACTCAAATGTCACCTTAGAACCATATTACCTACCATCTTTCCCAACATGTTCCATCTTCTTCATCCTTTCTAGATCACATAGTCTAACGTGGTGGTGTGGTGTGGTGTGGTGTGTGTGAGTAAGCCTTTCAAACTAAAGAAAACCTCCACAATATTTTGCTCTCCATCAATTTCCAGCCACTGAAAAAAAGACTAGACATGCAGTAACACATGCTGTACACGAGGTGGCGCTCCAGTGCCATTTAATTCCCTTTTCACAAAGTTATCCCCAAATGATCATAAGTCTATTACTTTCTCTTAAATGGCTATTTTTAAAAATAAAAATGGATTTAAATTAAAGTATTAAATTCTGCAGGTGCTACTGAACCGACTAAAGCAACATAACTCCCTCCTGAAGCTGGTCAGGAGTATTCTCCATCAACATTCTACTGATGTAGATAGAGTTACTTAGTTGGTCTGTCTTATTTCCATTTTTAAAGAGAGGAAAATATGATAGTCCAGGAATAAAATTACAGAATAAAAGACTCTGTCTCAATCAAACAAATATAAAATCCAAAACAATAAAACAACAACAACTTGGCTTAAAATAGTCTTTTTACCTCAAAGTTAACACAAACCAGCATATTTATATGCCAGGCAATGTTCTAAGTGTTATACATATTTTAATTTGCTAACCATTCTAGCAACATGATGTGATGAATATATTTTTCCCATGAAGTTGGATTCCATAACTTTTTCATAACAGGGAAAACCTACTAAACACCATAAACTGTTGGTTTTTGCACTAGCAGTTCAAACCTTAACCCTAAGCAGAGTCAGTGAAAACAGAAAAGCTGTTCTGAACTCACATAGGTCTCATTTAATTATAATAGTTTATGTATAGGTCATGCCTGTTGTGTGCATATCAGCGAATGCACATGCTTATGCGATCCAAGTGTTCAGGTTTCAACGGACAATTTATGTTAGACATTTCTCTTTCCATCATGTGAGTTCTGAGGATCAAACTCACGTAGGCTTGGTGGCAAATGCCAGTCTTAGGTTTACCCCAGCTACAATTTGAAGATGAGAGTTAAAAAAAATAGTCCAGCATTTAGAAAAGAAAAACACTGGAGGAAAAAAAATAGAAAGCATGTTTAAACACACCTGGTAGCTCACAGCAAAGATTTTACAGTCTTACAAATGAAAAATTTAAGTAGCACATCCTGTGAGCAAAATATTTTGAGGAAAGATTAAAAAAAATCCAAAGCAGTACTAAAAAGCTTCTAAGCTCATTAACTCCCTTCTCCATCTCCCCTGCCTCTAAACTTTCAGATAGCACTGGCTTATGTCACTCATCACCAAGGCCCAAACCCTTAGTTCAAGTCCCAATGTGCTGGAAAATATCCCTCTTTGCAAGAATTCTTGTCTTTGTAAGACAGGATCAATCCCCTGCCTAAATGTCTCATTCATGTGGCACCTATCTATACCAATCATTTTCAGTGTCCTTTTGTTTTTGTGCCTCTGGCCATAACCTAGATCACTGGCACATAATACACTCCTCAGTACACAGACCTCTGATTTATTCTGGTGACTAAAGGCCCTTAGAGTCTTCCAAGAAAAGTTATTATAAGATTATGTTTAAGAAAATGAGGGAAAAATAAAAGCCATGGCTACAATTATTTCAATAGCTACTGGTAATACTGCAAACAAAACTATTAAACTTATAGTGTAGTTACTATGATACAATGTTTTAACTCTTCACACATACACACGTGAACTACAACTCTGAGGTTATTGCACTTCTATTACCCTCATTTTCACACAAGAAAATAGGAGCAAAGCAGTGGAGATTCAGTGAAGTTAAACTCATGAAGCTTTGTCTTTACATGGAAAAACCATTACTTGGAGCTAAAGAGATGTCTCATCGATTAAGAACACTGACTGTTCTGCCAGAGGGCCAGGGTTCAATCCCCAGCACCCATATGGCAGCTCACAACTGTCTGTAACTCCAAAATCTGACAGCCTTGCAGAGATACAGGGCAAGGCAAAACGTCAATGCACATAAAATAAAAATAAATTATTCTTAAAAAAGAAAGAACCATTACTTGAATCTCTTGGTACACTGTCCTTTTCTGCCTTATGAAAACCATCTCAAAGAAAGGAGGGAAGGAGGAAGGAAGGGAGGGAGGGAGGGAAAGGCCAGGAAGGAAGAAGTAAAACACTCTCAGTCACAGATGACAGAACCATCTCCAACAAAGGTCTGTGACCTGGATTGTTCCAAACCTCAGCTAGCCCTCTGCATGTTTGTTTAATGTATGAAAGCTAAGAATGTTTGTTAATATTTCAGGATGTCTGAAAATGACATGAACTTCAAATTCTGGTGATCATAAAAAACAGTTTCTAAACAAGGGTCTAACCTTAGGAATTTAAAAGAATGACAAGAGTGTATGTTCACATACAGGTGTCTGATGTGACAAGATGAAGGGATGGAGGTCAGAGGATTAAAGCTCAGGCTGTCAGATTTGCATAGCAAGTACCTTACCTTTACCAGTGGAACTTCCAGAACCCAAACACAAGTTTTGTTTTGTTTTTTAAATTTATTCCCTTAAGCAGGTTACTTCATTTTCCCAGCACCATTTCTTGAAGAGGTAATTCATTTTTCTTACTCTAATGCTTTGATACTTTTCAGAATAAAAAATAACTTGAATTTGGGTAGCTAGACACTCCATCTTGTTTTGTCATCCTGACCCTATACAGTCCTAGCTTCTGTAGACTTTCTGTAAGAAGTGGTATGAGTCTTCTACCCTGTTTTTCTTTAACACAACTGTTACAGTTTTCATTTTTTAATTTTCATTCCATGACCTGAGCTGGCACTGAACTTTTGCCACGCCTCTCTTAGATTGTTAAACAGCATGCCCACATAAAGTTTAGAAACAGTGTCTATTATTGGCCGGGCAGTGGTGGCACACGCCTTTAATCCCTGCACTCGGGAGGCAGAGGCAG
>LOJH01000829.1:20115-55184 GCA_001685095.1 Ellobius talpinus
GCTAGTTCCAGGACAGGCTCCAAAGCTACAGAGAAACCCTGTCTTGGGGGGGAAGGGGGAGGAATCATTGTCTATGCAAAGCTTTCAAAGAATCTTGATTTTGCCCAATTTGAAGAAGGTTGATATCAATATGTACAGTATTGTACCATTAGCACAGTAGAGTGCTACTCTGATTCTTTAATTCATTAAGTTCCTATATAATTTAAACTGATTAAAGCTCAGAATTATACATATTTTGTTAAAATTTTTCTCCCATTATTTAACTTTTCTTATCATGGTTTTGAAAATAGTATCTTCCTTTATTTCTGTTTGTTACTACTTTATGGAAATATAATCTGCATGATTTTATTTTGTGTGGTGTTCAAAAATTTCATTATAGGTCATTGAAGGTAAGTGTGGCCTCGGATTCTGAAAATATTTCAAGCACTGATTGGATCTCATGGACTCTACCATAACCACTCCATTCTGCCTCTGTGACATAAGGCAATGAGCATGACAAAGTTCATAAAATTTCACCTGTGAGTCAGTGATGGCTCAATTGGTCACAGCACCTGCTGTCATGTCTGATTATCTAAATTCAACCCCTGGACTCCACAAGCTAGGAGAGTACTGACTCCACAAAGTTGTCCTCTGACCCTCACATAGATATCATTGCACACACACCCACACACACGCCCACATAACCATACCCAAAAATAATAAAGTGCAAACTGCCTGTAATACCAGAGCTTAGGTTGAGGCAGAAAAATACTAAATTCAAGGCTAACCTGTATTTCATAGTAATCACTCATCAAAAAAAGGGGGGGATGGTGCCTTTCTTGACTCCATGACTCAATTATTTATATACAAATTAGTGTAAAAATGATCATTGAATATGAGCTAAAATAAAAACACAGGATTAAAAATCTGAGATCATTCATGGGAAATCTTACAATGTGTTTACATTTATATGAAAGAAAAAATGACTGATTAATGATAAACTGAAAGCAAATGACAAGCCATTTATAAATTCAGATAACAGTTGTTTTGTTTTCTGTTTTCTCAAGACAAAGTCTCTCTATATATCTGCCCCAGCTGTCCTGACCAGGCTGGCCTCGAACTCAGAGATCTGCCTGCCTCTGCCTCCTGAGTGCTGGGATTAACTTTTATCTCAATGATAAATCAAAACCAAACTAAAACCTAGTGAAAGGGTTCAGCATCTTCTCCAAAATGGTCAAGGAACCAACAAGCAATGCGAAAACAGTATGTTTTCAAATCATACCAAGATTCTACTACTAACTCATTACTAATTTCAATTATTAAAATTGAAAAACCTGGTAATACCAAGTACAGACTCATAAAACACTGAAATAACATCAGAAATAACATCACTGGGAAAAGAGAAAAATCTGCTACTTTACTGATGCAAAGTATGATAGATACTTCTTAATAAAATTAAAATATTACCAAATGACTTAGTAATTGAGCTATATATCCAAGAGAATCACAAATATGTTTATTACAGAAAGGCTTGGGCATGATGTTAATAACATTGTCACTAACTCAAAAAAAAGAAAGAAAAGAAAATGCCCCAACTAGATATTGACACATTAAGCCATCTGTGAGATAAAATACACAAGAAAAACTGGAAAATTAAAACAACAACAAAACTATACAACATTAATGAGGCCCTGTATGCATGGAAGAAATGAAAGAGCAACACAACAGCCACATTACTGCATGCGACTGTAAAAATAAGAGAAAAAAAAGAAAAAGAAAGAAAGAAAAAAAATAGGAAGCTAGGCCACAGCTGCTATGTAAAGTCTTTAGAGATGGATGTTCTTCACTTGCCATGGTGGAGATGGCTCCTGTCTGTATATATGTCAACTCTCAGAACATGATTTATCAATAAACTCAACTCTGAAAATGTAGTCCAAGCATTTCTGAAATAATGATTCTAAGAACAGCCTTTCATTTCATGAACATTATACAATTATGTGCATAATTATGCCAGGAAAAAAAATCCTATTTCTTATTTTGCATTTAAACCCTTGAAAAATGGAGAACTTAAAACATATCATTAAAGAGAAAGTAGACCCTATCTTTTTAAGGTAAATTTTCTAGCTGCCCTTCAGAATTACATAGTACCAATATGCACAAATGATATCACACCATTAAGGAGTCCAAAACTCACCTCATTTTCATACTGGATTTCTAACATGGCCCGTGAACTACCAAGGTCCTGCATCACAGACTCAGCTTGTTTTAGCAGCTCCTCTCTGTTCACAGTGCGCTAACAAAGGAAACGGATGTGAAGAAATAAGAAATAATGCTCCAGGTAGCACTTACTGCAGTGCAAATAGATTTCATTGTCAGAAAATAACTCCTTTAAGCACATCCCTTAGGAAGGCTACAGTATTTGCACTGTTAAAACATTAACAAGTCCCTGAAACTGACCAAATTCACTACCCTCCATGACAGATTAAACAATAAAAAGCTAAGAAGACTCTCAGATGAGCTAACCTTCCAAGACTTGGACAAGCTAGGCTGCAAAGAACACTCTCAGAGGAGAAAAGCTGAAAAGAGGACTCAGGGAACAGAACAGTTTCCTGGAAGAACGAGAAACCAACTGAGCTGCCTGGAAGAGGTTTAGACCAACTGAGGAACCTGTTGAGTTGTCTGCAGCTTCCATGTTCCCAGCTTTGTCACGCATGCTGGGATGGGCTTTGATAACGCAACCATCTTTTGAGTAATTTTTGCTTCTATAAGTAAACACTCACCTATATTCCTGTAAGTAACCCTAATAAAACTCATCTTCACGACACTGGACTTTGGTGGTATCTGTACTTAGTTCTGTTGTTGATTCCAACTGGGGTGAGTATATGTGTGATGGGTCTCCCCAGGAAAAGTTTTGTCACACAAATGTTCTCCATGTATGAAAGAAAGCTAGATATAAATAACTAATTTAACCTGACCCATGACAAGTTTAGAAAATTCAGGTTAGGAAAAAATCTTTGCTACTTTGCCAAACAGTCGTATAATTCAGGGCTCCAGCTACATGAAATATCCTTGGGACATTTATACACTGACGATAGAGAAGTGGGTGGGGAGATGACAGAGGAGACAGGTAAGCTGGAAAACATCTAGGTTCTGAACATCGAGGTTCTACTACAAGAACAAGATGCCTCGTAATGAGAGCATGATGATGATAAAGATCCTGCCATTTCCAAACATAGCATCACGGCAATTGATGGCTCCATCAATGAGATAAAGAAATGGCATGATGTGCTGTTAAATACAGCTACCTGGGTGTATATGTGTTTGTTTCTAATTACAACCCCTCCTACCTTTTGTTATCCCTAATGGCTCTTTGAGATAAAAAAAAAACTTGGAAGAGACCACAGAAAAAGTCATGGAAGAAAACAAAAAGCAAACAAAAGAACAGTAGAGGTCAACCAGGCAATATTGCACATCTTTAATTCTACCACTTGGGAAACAGAGGCAGGAGGGTCTCTGAGTTCGGAGGCAACCTGGTCTATGAGTGAGTTCCAGGACAACCAGGGATACATAGAGAAATCCTGTCTGAAAACACACACACATGCACACACGCACCAGTGCAGATCAAAAAAGGCTGGGATTTGTCTCACATGAAATGGCATGGGTACAACTGCAAGCCAAGATTAGAAGCATGATAGATGATGAAGTCAGCAAAACTGGAGCTGACTGGGACAAATTCAAAATCTATCAGGGATTCTGTTTCAGGGCTGCCATGCTAAAGGGAGTAAAACACATCTAATCACACAGAGAGTCCATTTTAAAAGAGAAGTTTTTCAATATGAAAAGGAAGAAATTAAGGTTTGTTAGTAAGACTCATGGTAACTAAATGAAGGATATTTCAGAAATAATAGAAGACAAAAAAAGTAACAGACAGTACAGTTTCAAGAGGCTCATGGGAAAATATACTAACAGAGGTGTTTTTTTTTTTAAAAGATAGAATGATAGTGCTCAGCAATTAAGAGCACTTGCTACTTGTCTCTCAGCCCCCACATCAGGCAGCTCACAACCTCCAGCTGAAGGGGACTCAGTATCTTTGCTTCTGGCTACAACCATAAACACACTCACAGACAGACCTAAGGATCAAATGAAGGTTGTTACTCCACAGGCATAATCAGATGTAGTACTTTAGGTATTGCCTTTAATTTAGAAAGCACAGCATAAATAAATATTTGTAGGAAATGCTTACCTTTTTTCTATCCAATCTAGGTGCAACTCTGCTGTCTTGCGAATCAGACTGGTTGATTTCTGGGTTGGTATCAAGCAATCTTTGCATTGCCCGGTCTCGATCAAATGCAGTTACATAAAAAAGCATTTGTCGGGTATCAAAAGGAAAGAAAAATGGGCTATAAAAGATAAAATACAAATTTACCATCTGTGTGAGAATCAAGAGGCATTTAAAAAACATCAAGATCTATTCTGAAAACAACTTGATATAATACACTAGTGACATAACACCTTTAATTCCAGGTCTTTGGAGGCAGAGATGAGACAGCCAGACTATATAGAGGGATCCTATACACATGTACACACACACACACACACACACACACACACAATTCCTATATAAATATTTTTAAAAATCTGTAACAGTTTTGTTGCCATTGAGTTTTACTGTGCTGCCTAGATTGGCTTTAAACACTTAGGGGAATAAGTCCCTCCTAAAATTTCCCAATTGGATTGGGCCTACAGGAGTATGCCAATACATCATCACAACTGGCTCCTGTTGAAATCACTAAATGTTAAGCAATTGTATTCTATATGCCTTTCCACGTGAAATCTACAATTGTCTATCCACAACCACCTTAAACCTATTCTGAAGATTTTAGGACATGCAAGCCTCCATGCCATACGAGGTCAACATTCCATACTCCACATACAAAAGTTAATGGCTTTATTATTTCGTGATATTCATCATAGGCTTTGCATTTAAAAAAAAATCACTGCCAAGACAAGCAAGCTCCTTGTTCTCAAAGAATGAATCTTGCAGCCAAGACATTTCCTACCATGATTTTTAAGGGTTTGATTTTATTTTCCTTTTTGAGAAAAGCTCTTGAAATGCCCACCAGAATCTCTGTATTGTACAATACAGCAGCATGTAGAGATATGGTGAATCCAAGTGAAAAACTCAATTTCTAACTTGAGTTTTAACTAATAGGTCTATAGTGTCTAGCTAAAAAAAAAATGCTCAGAAAAACCAAGCATCACTTTCAGGAAGAATTTTACTGCCCTCAGTCAAATATACTTCACTGGGTTTGTCAAGTTGTCAACAAATACTACAATATTGGGAAAGATATCAACTTCAACATCTCTATCACAAATCAAATAAAGACTTGTTAATACTTACAAATTTATCAAAGGGACTATCTTACCAGGTTTTTCCTAGTTCAGTGAGCCATGTTGGGATGTTTCCTGTCATGATTACTAGAGGATCTTGAAGCTGCCTATTCGCTTTTGCTGTTAACTTACTGTTAATAAATTCACTAGTTGGAATAATCTCCTTGCACATCGCATTCTGTAAAATTTTTAAAAAAAAAGTTCAAAATCTAGTCATTTATCCATAAGTAGGTCAGTCTGTACAATTCACCTGTTTTTTTGTATGCAATATCCAGTCCCTCAATGGTATTTCCCATTTCTGAAACCTCCTATACCAAAACCCCATGAAGCTGTTTCTTTCACTCGTCCTTACTATATAAAGAGGTATCCAACTGCTTACTCAATATAAATCTTTACATGAAGAAATGAGTGCTGGCAACTTAAACACGAGGGAACCTCAATTTCCTTTTGGTCATGGTATTTCATCCCAACAATTGAAACCCTAACTAACTAGGACAGAAATTGGTACCAGGATTGTGAGGTATTACTGCGACAGATCTTGAACCTTGTTGTCTTTTGTAAAACTACGGAAGGACCTTTGTTCTTTGGATTGGAGTCATTGAAGATTCAATTCAAACCTTGGTGAGCGGTGCTGTGGGAATGTGGAGGAAAAGAATACTGATAAAGGAAGAGGATGGAAGCCTGGCTTGTCAAGTTCTAGGGGGAAGTTTGGGGAGACAAAGACTATCATTTTCAGGACCACTGCATATTTTGAATTAAGAACCTCTGGCTCTTGTCTGCTAGGAGGGCTCAAAGACTAAGTTGTGACTAGCAAGAGTAACACCACTGAAGTGAAACTTTTGAGTTACTGGGACAATTGATGCTGGTCTGTTGGAGCTGAGAAATTAGCAGTGATTAAGAAGAAACTAGCATCACTGAGGTGAAATCTTCTGGGAAGTGTTTCCTCAGAGTCAGCACACAGAAGCTGTGTTCCAGAGGTGATCAAAGTTTTACCTTGAGCTGGCAGCTGATCTTAGTAGTCAAAGAGCCACCCAGGTGGTACTAATTTGAACACATAAATGGGTCATGAAGAACAGGTAGGGTTGACACTGTGGCATGGCTCAAGTCCATGAAGAGATTTGAGCCCAGGAGAAGTTGTTGGTGAAAGGGCAAACCAGCTGCAATAGACCTCAGCATTTTGGAGATGGGACAGCAGTAGTAGTGGAGTGGAGCTTAGAAGACAAGCAATGTGCCCAGCCAGCAAAGGGAGCCGGAGAAGTGACCCAATCCCCCCTTGGAGGAACCATAAGATAGTAAATAAATGACAGATATTGGAAATTGAGTTATTTACACTGTTGGAGTTCAGTTTTGCTTTGTTCAGATTGTGACTGCCACATTTTTTCCCTCTTGAATAAAAAAAGTAATTTAATTTTGGTTTTTGCAATAGCCTGCAATTGAGAGACTGAACTTTTAAAAGAGAATTTGCAATTTTAAAGAAAATAGATTTTTAAAAAGACTGTGGGGACTTCATGTTTTATATTTTGACAATATTAACATGTGACTTTGGAGATGAATAAGAAAAAAGGGTTTGGTTTAAACAGTAATATGTTTATGTGTCAAGTTGACAGGGAATCAGTTGTGCTGGCTAGTTTTATGTCAAGTTGATTGATGTAAGCTATACTCATCTGTGAGGAAGGAGCTCAACTGAGAAAATGTATCTATAAACTGGGCCACAGGGAAGCCTGAAGGATATTTCTTAATTAGTGATTATTGTGGGGAGCACAGTTCATTAGGGGTTTGGCCATCACCACACTGGTGGTCCTGGGTTCTATGAAACAGCAGGCCGAGCAAGCTACCACAAGGAACAAACCAGTCAAGTAAACAACACTCTTAAACGGCCTCTGTACCAGCTGCTGCCTCCTCCAGGTTCCTGCCTTACTTGAGTTCCTACATGGATTTCTTTCAATGATAAACAGTGATGTGGAAATGTAAGCCAAATAAACAAACCCTTTTTCTCCCTAACTTGCTTTTGGTCATAGTATTTCATCACAGCAATAGAAATCCTAACTAGGACAAAATATTTGGCTATTCCCTAATAAATAAATAAACAAGCAAATAAATAAAAGACTTATTCCAAGACTATTAAGTTCAGCAAATGAGTTCATTGTATACATTTAGTAAATCACTGTTTCTATTTCAACTGTAATGAAGCACTCATTTACTAAACAGAAAACTGTAAGATGACACAGGATTTCATGAAGAGACATTACTCACATCATACAAGTAATACCAGTATCGACTGATGGCGTGTAAAACTCTTAAAAGAAGGATCACATCTAAGGATGGGTCTTCAAAGGTAATATTTTCAGGTGGTGTGGGAATGAGGTAAACTTCTAAAGGATTTGCTACTGATGGGCACACTCCATCTAAATGATAGAAAGTTTCAGTTTTAATCAAAGCAACAATAGCTAAACTACAGACTCAAAGTTACCTTTACCATCTGAAACTGTGTCATGTTTAACTTCTTGGTATATCAATGTCATCAGACATTTCTTCCCTTTTAACCTTGTGCACAGTAACACATAGGTACATAAAATTTCAAGTTCCCCTGAACATACATACCCAAACAACAGTAGAAAAATAACTAACCCCTTTTGCATTCCCTTCCTGTGTGTAAAGACACCCTGTTGCAGTCGTTTGAGGTTAAGGGCCAATCTGTTGGTGACCAGACAGTCTTCAGCAGTCTTTAGTATGAATGCAATTTAATCCTTCATGAAATCATGAATTCTTAAAATATTTAGAAGAATGTCATGATTGATTTTCAGTTTTAATTTTATAGATACTTAATTCTAGCTTACTAGACATTAAAGTCAAAGATTTAACTAAAAGTTAAATCTACATTATAGTAATTTATTTAATTATACCCAAAGCTTTCTGGAGCTCTGAATCAGTGTTATTAGGAAGCAGGAACGCAGAGAGGCCAGGGCCCTGCTTCTCTCAGTATGATGTCACCTTACCATGCCATAACTCATCATGCTTCTTTGCATTTCTGGGGGAAGTTTTTGTTGGAGCTGTTTGGGCTCTTCCCCTTTTGCCACCAACACAATCTTTACTATTTTCTTCATCCTCTCTCACGGGTTTGTACCTAAGGAGATATGATAGTATGAAAGTCAAATGTAGATTTTTAATGTGCAAATTATTCAGCAAAGCTAATGTCTAAGTCACAGAATTCCTAAGAGTTCTCTGAAGTCTGCCCTCTTTCTCCCTATTTGGTTTCAGAGTTACCAAGCATTTGTCTTCCTAAAACAAAACAGTAAGTCAGTCTTCCCAGGAACACTTTACTTTGGGAAATGATTCTTTTCTGTAAGTGGCAGAAACTATAAAGGCAGCATAGGAAGCTGCATCCAAATGCCACAGGATTCAGAGCTTCAAATTATAATACTTATAATGCAATACCACACCATTTTGACTCCATTAAAAGACCTAAACTAATCAAAAAGCAGCTTACTGCCTATAAACATGCTCTCTAGTAGATAGAATGAAGAAGTAATGTTCATATACATCTATGCATAATAAATATTTAAAAGGCTTTTCATAGTTCAAATGCAGGATTTAGGTTCTCCTTCTAGTCACAGAATTGAGCCATGAATTTAATATGAATTCTAAACCAAAGATCACATACCACCAAGAAAAGCCAGTTCAGACTTACCATATTGTATGAGTCTTTGTCCAAATACCAGCTCTTCCCAGAGGATTGCTCTCATCATCAGTAGATTCCCTTTCATCTTCAGCCTGTACACTGAACTGCCGCACTGCCTGATACACCGTCATGTTATATGGTAATAAATGTTCTCCAATATAAAACTGTAGCCTGTGCCTTACATTTCCTGAATTTAAAAACTGAGCAGCCTGAATAAAGCAAAGAAAGGTCCATATAAGCCTAAGTATTGGCATCTATACATTAGTCAAGACATATCCTGCTTGAGAAACAAACCAAAACCTATGGTGGATGTTTGAAACTACAGATCCTCTTGAAGTCCATATATTCTGATTATCACTTACCTAAAATGCTTTAAGACAGAAGTAATCAGACACTGAACTTTTTGTTTCAAGAATGAGAATACTTGCATATACACAGGGATGGGACCAAGTCTAGACAATTCATATTTTGCATGCACAAATTTGAAGACAACTGAATATTAGTATAATAACTTCCATTTTTTCTACAACCTACCACATACAAGCAAATGTGGATTTTGCACATGTAATATCCAATTGATTTCAGATTTTGAATTCCCTCTAGGAAATTGGTCAATTTTTTTCCTCTACATACATCATTAATTTATAAGCAGATACAAGTAGAAACTTATAAATAAAAAATTTATTACATAAATACACTAAAATAAACTATTAATTACTAAAACAATTATTCATTTCTGCGATTTTTTTTCCAGCAATGGCTGGTGAGAGGCTATTTGAACCTAGGAAATCTAAATCACAGATACAGCATGATATAACTACAACATGGTATAAAAAGTACCTACCAGAGACTCATCTATTTCCTCATCTGATCCATCATCATCACTGTCTTCATCATCTTCTCTTACTCTTCCATACCCTAAGCAACAAAACAAAACCAAACAAACAAAAGAATTAGGCCAAAAACATAGTTAACTAGGAATTTTAGGTGTCAGATAAAAGATTATATACACTGGTTATACTGATATTTTCTTTAAAAAGTAGATATTACATTCTGACCTATCAGAAAGAATTCTGATTCTTATCAGAAAGCATTCTGAGAATTACAAATTCTGAAACACAAAATGCTCTGCTTATTAAGCAAGTTCAACATACGCCTATTTATTTCTGGTAGGAACAGAGATTCCTACTACCTAAGGTTTATCAGTAACACCAATATACCCTTTAATGCTAAGTTAATAACTATACAAAATTAAAGGACACAGATGTAAAATACCTCTAACCACAAGGTATCTTTCAATAGCTTGCACCAGAGCGAGAGGATCTATCTTGACAGGTCCGCCTTTCCACTGCTTCACATTTGCACAGTCTGGGTGTCTTTGTAATTGACATTTTAACTGATGTGTGTTGAAAAATTTTAAAGCTTGTGATCCTCTGTTGAGAGAAAAGCTCAAGATAATTTGAGAAAAAAAGGTTATTCTATTATTTCCAGTCAACATATGTTAGTTTAACTAAAAACACACACACACACAAAAAAAAAATCCTTTTTTATAGTATAAAGCATTTAGCATGGAATGAACATGATCTCTGGCCACCGTGAATTCATATGATCAAGGATGTCATAAATACTGGCTTCAATGAAATGCCATGCCTATTAGATTATTCAGGTGGAATAAGAACTCAACTATCTGAACACACTTCTGCAGGAATTTTTCCTTCCGTACTAAATTCTATTCAAAAAGCAAGGGAGGAAGAATCCTCTATTTTTTTTGCTTCTACTTTAAATTTCACTTATAAAAATAAAACATGAAATAACATAAAAATAAAAAAACCAACCTTCAAACTTACATTGCTACATACTTTTAAATGAATGGCCACGTCATTTGATAACTGTTTTCTTCCTGTTACAAGTTCTGACAAGAGTCAAATATAGTCAAACTTAAATGTGGCTAATTATACAACTCCATGAAGCATGCAAATATTAAGCAAGCATAGTTCATATAAACGCAGACAAAAGTGGAAAACCTCATGGCTTTTTTATTCTGGGCTATGTTTGAGACTCAAATAGCCCAGGTTAGTTCTAAATTCTAAGATGCTTTTCTGCCTATTCTTTGTGGCTATTCGTTTAAAAGGATGTATCAAAGTAAACTGAAGGTTAGTTTTAAATTTTGTATTATTTTGCTTTTATTTATAAGCAAAATCTAAAGGAAAACAAAAAGGATTCTACCCTCCTTGGTTTTTTATTGAAATCACAGGTATGCCACCGTATTTTGTGATATCCCTTTGTTTCATAAAACTATTCCAAGATAGTATAATGCTATGGCACATTATACAGAAACAACTTCAGCCACACTATGGATAACATTATCTACATTGACTACAGATACTGTTTTGATTCAAATTTTTAAAAATGTTTTAAAACACATAAAAACATGGATTTTAAAATAAAAAAAATTTTTCAATGAAGCTTACAGAATTGCCTAACACAATTTTATCTTTCTATAACAACTTTTAAGTACTTAAAATCAGTAAGAATAACACAAAAATTTTATTGAAAGTCAAACTATAATATGATCACTTAGATGGTAAAACCCATTATAGCTATATAGTTATAACCACTTATCACATAAAGTCTCAGAATAAATGTTTTGTTGCCCACATACAAAAAAATTATTTGAGACCGGGCAGTGGTGGCACATGCTTTTAATCCCAGCACTAAAGAGACAGATAGGCAGGTATCTGTGAGTTTGAGGCCAGCCCTGTCTACAAAGTGAGTTCCAGGACAGCCAGAGCTGTTACACAGAAAAACCTCATCTAGAAAATGAAAAATAGTTGGAGAAGCATTACATATTAAAACTTATTAATGTAGAGAAACTAAAAATGTGTTTCAAATATTGTCAATCCAGTCACTGATTTACCTATGTTAAAAATATTAGTTGTCAAAATACACAGTGCGAGCTAAAAGTAGTGTCACACGCCTAATCCCAGCACTTGGGAGGCAGAGACAGCCAGATCTCTGAATTTCAATCTAGCCTGGTATATGGAGTTCTAGAACAGGCCAGACTACACAGAGAATTCCTGTCTTTAAAAAAAAAAAAGACATGATATTACCAAGAGCTTACCAGACCTCTCACCATGGTTTCCTTCAACAATTCTGGTAGAAAGTGGCCATACCCAGGCAATGGTCCTTACCTGCCTCCAGCCCCATTTCCACTAGGGAAATCGTGCACTTTGACTGGAAATTGCTCCATTTGGCTGAGGCAGTTGTTCATCTTATGAACTAGTGCCAACAAAGGTGCATAGCCCACTGGTTCTACTCTTCCAATGGGCTCTTCTCCAGGAAGCTAGAGTTACAAATAAACAAACATTAAACAAACAAACCTTTTGAAAAGTCAACATTCCATAGCAAAATTTTTTTAAATATTTATATATTAGATGTATATGAATATTCTGCCTTTATGTATTCTTGGGTGTCACATGCATGCCTGCCTGGTGCCCAAGGAGTTCATCAAATCCTTGGAAACTGGAGTTACAGATGGTTGTGAGCCACCATATGGGTGATTGGAATTGCTGGGTTCTCTGGAAGAGCAGCCAGTGCTCTTAAGCACTGAGCCATCTCCCCAGCCCCTAGCAAAAACATTTTAATAAGAAGTTTCACAAATGGAGATTCATCTATCAATTTTCTTTCTTTTATAATAGACTTCATTAGGACAATGTTTCCAAGTAAGTTAGTTAGTTCTTTTTATTTCATTTTATGTACACTGATTAGTGTTTTGCCTGTCTGTATGTACGTCTGTGTAAGGGCATTGGATCCCTGGAACTGGAGTTACAGACAGCAGTTCTAAGCTGCCATGTGGGTGCTGGGAATTGAACCTGAGTCCTTTGGGAAAAGTGGCAGTGGTTTTAACCACTGAGTCATCTCTTCAGCCCCTATATACATAATCTTAAGCAAGATATAAAACACTTGGTATATCCCACACTTGCACCCACATGCATGTGAAAATAAGATTTTTACACAACAAATTTTGTTTTACACAAAATTTATTTATTTACACAAACTAATTTTGTTTTACGCAACAAAATTAGTATCTAACAATACCATTTCTGACTTTAGACAGTGTTCCAAAATGCCTATGAACACTTAAAAGGGGCATAGTTAAGCTAATAAACAGTAATCATTAAGCTCATCATACCAAAAAAAAGCCACTTCCTGAGTTATGACTCTAAAGCAGTTGTAACAGGAGGTCTAATCAAGAGTATGATGTGAGAGTCATTAGCTCTGCTCTCACCTACTAAGGGCAAAAAGAAAAGGTGGGAACAAGCCTACAGACTCAGACCCTGTCCTTGTAACCTATATTATAGAGATGGTTGTTAAGCATCTTTTATGGAAAAAACTATAACCTCAACAAATAGTAATAAATATTAAAATGTAAAACTACTACTAATGATTTACCTTGTGGGAGGGAGGGGAGAAAAATACTTGACAAAGTTGATGTGGGCTTCAGGTCACTAGTGATTGGTAGAAGGATGGCTTTCTGTTGTTGTCTTTTGTTTTTTCTACCCAGACTGGTCTAGAACTCACATAACTGAGGATGATCAGCCCTGCCTTGCCCTCCAAGTGTTGGGATCTCAATCATGGGCTTCAGGTCTGGTTGCATTTTACTATCTATTTTATGACACATAAAAATTTAAAGAAGTCAGGCATGGTAACTCATACCTTTAACCCCAGCACCAGGCAGAGGCAATCAGATCTCTGAATTCCAGGCCAGGCTCATCTATAATAAAACCTTGTCATTATTTATATACATGTCAAAGGAATCTAACTGAATAGGCAACACACAGCATACTCTTATTGGGACACAAATGTACGTTACATACTTGCTAGCACCAACTCTATTAAGATGTGATCATTATTAACTTACTGGAGAAGAAAAAAATACATGTAGGAATCGCTTTAATCGGATCTCTCTGCTGACAGCATCCTTTTCACTTTTAGATGTCAAATAGAGCAACAGTTGTTTCACAAATCCACTATGTTGGATTTCAAATGATGAAACATCTGATTCGGAGACTATGCTACGGATTTCTACAAGGCACTCAGCTCCACCGTCCACCTGAAAGAGTGAAGAGAATTCTATACTGATTTAAACAGTACAATTCACATTTCCCCAAAAGTTAATCAAAATGTATTTACATGGGCCAGCTATGAACCATCTGAGCTGTAATACAACCTTCCAGGTAAGATGAGCCCACTGGAACAAAGTGGTTCGAACATTACTTGGCAAATTCTCTACATAAGATTTGAAGCCCACTGCACATGAGGGAATTCATTCCCAGTACTGTAAATAGAATCCAGTGGAGGTCAAAAGCCCTACTGTTGTTTTGCTAAATGGCCAGTGTCAAAACATCTTATAAATAATCAGATTAGTGTTGGTCCCAGTCTTGGTCAGAGAACGTTGTTTGCAACAGACAATAATATATAGTCATAACTGGTAAAAGTGCTGAGAAAAATTTCTTTTAACCATTCATTCCAAAGCAGAACATCTATTATCAATCTTTACAAGGCTCAGGGAACATCACAGAAAAAGATTTCATGATGAAAAACAGGTATTCCATTTAACTAATGTATTTTCTATGTAGGGATTAAAAAATAATAATACAATCTCAAAATAAAGGGGGTAACAGAAAAAATTGTGTCATTAAGTGGATGGCTCATTATGTTCAGCAAAATATGACATGCTATCTCTAACTATACAGAATACATTTAACAACAAAAATAAACACAGAATTAGAACAATGGCTACTTGAGAACCAGAAGAGAGGGGGAACAAGAGAGGGTATTGGGAGGGAAATTTGAATACAATCAAAGTACATAATATACATGTATGAATATGTCATAGAGAAGACCATAACTTTATACAATTAATATTTTAATAACTTTTTCAAATTAGAGTAATGTTCTTTTTGAAAGCCAGATTAAAATGATGAAATGTGATGTGGTTTTAGTTAGTAAACTTAAAATATTTATAAAATAGCTTAAAAAACAAGAACGGAAATTAGAAAAGGTACATTAACAAAGAGTCAATGAAATGGTCATGACAAAGTCTCACGCCTTTCCAAGTAAATGCTATGCGTCTGCAGGTGGAGACAGTTTTGAGGATTTAGAAAGAACATTCTTAAGAAGACTTCTGAAATTTTGTCATTTGTCAAGAACTAGAGAGCACAAAGAATGAAAAGCAATGGCAAGTCAAGGGACACAGAGCAAAAGAATTAGTTGTAGAAACCAATGTTTCTACAAATCCCACGAAATGATCTACTAACAAACAAGATGCACTGCACAGTACCTGGAGGTTGAGTTGTTCAGTTGCAGCACAAAGTCTCTGAAGCACATTCAAGGCAGGGTTGCTTCCATCCATATTCTCTGAACTAAAGTAACGCTCAACAAATTTATGCGCCTGCTCCTTAATCCAACCTTTAATTTTTTCTCTACAAGGAGGAAAAAGGAGATATTAATGTCTCCATGTAGGTAAAAAAAATCTACACTGAAGTCAGATTAGGGACCTGTAAGATATTTTAGCAGGTTAAGGTGCTTGCCAAAACGACCTGAGTTCAATACCCAGGATGGTGGAGAGAACAACTTCTGCAAGTTGTTTACTGACTTCCACAAGTACTTAGTTAGATACACACATATATAGACATAAAGGAAATAAAATTACAGCTTTTATTAAAAACAACAGCTCACTTAAAACACTTACTGGCCTATGACCATTCCTATAATTCAGATTGAGCAAATATAGGTTCATCCTGAAAACAAGCTAAGATGTATCTATAGAATTGCTTAGGTATGTAGAATATATTTCAGAGCATCACATGAACAGTAACAAGATGTTCTAATTTTCTAAGTGTTCATACCCAAATATAAATTTACATAATAATTGTTCATCACTCTTCCCTAAAGAGGTGAGGTGAAAATAAGGTATACCAGAAGCATGAGACCAGACTATTAAAATTATGAACTTTAAAAATACATTTGCTTATTATTCTTCATAACTAATTTAGAGAATCAGCAGCCAACTCAAACAATCAAATTAAAAGTTATCTTTAAAATATTACTGGGAAGATGTCTTATTTATAGAGGAAGTAGTCTACACAGGTACTCTACATCGAGTGCCTTCCTAAGAAAGGCATTGCCATATGACCCACACGCTGGGAAGAAATTAGTATCTGACACGGAGCCAAGTACGCTTTTAAAAAAGTAGCTGCTCTGCACTACAAATCTTCAAATTCCATTAAGTAGGTAGAAAAATTTCATTAAACTGTATAAACAGAAAATGCAAGCATAATTCAGTAAAAGGTTTCACATAGAAGAAAACTAACCAGAGCTGTCAAATGGATATATTATTGCTATGGTTTTTATATGCAGGGGATAGTGCTGAAACCATAGGCAAGTCCTGAGCTACATACACACGTCCTCATAAGAATCTACCTTATCTTTGAGTTGAGAACAAATTGAACCAAGCCCATGTATCATCTCCATGTAATGAATGTGCTCAATACAATCATACTGAGACCTTTCAGATGAAGAACTCCCACCACCAATCCCAGCACAAACTTTACCTATTATTGGATAAGGTGTCTTTTGAGGCTGCCCTGGCAAGACCACTAACTCCTGCAGTTCGTGCTGGCTCGATGTTGTTGCTGTTGGACTGTGCACTTAATCTTCCCCATGTTTTTGGATTCAAGCTTGCCAGGAAGGAAGATTTAGGTGACTGAGTAGTGGTAGGGCTTTTAGCTATAAAGAGAAAAGAATTACATTCAAATCATTTCAACAAAACTGAGGAAAAAATCAACAAAATATTCACAGACTTAATATAGGAATTAAGAGCACCAAATCATGAGCAAACTTATCACCTTATCCTCCATTTACCTATTAATTCAACAAAGGACTCACCTTGATTGTCTACTTTGTCATCATCTCTTGGAGGTGAATACTTTGGCCTTCTTGGCCCTCGTTTTGGCAGTCGTTTTCTCTTTAGAACATCACTTAATCGACTGGTGCACGGAAAAACAATGGATGAGGTTAGCAATTACCACGGAAGAACCCAGCTAAGATACTAGAGGCAGTAACATGAATAAAAATGTCACAACAATTTTCACTGAGTGATTTTAATATGGAATCTGCAACAGTCACATATATAAGGATGTATGGAGACAGAAAATGGCTGCAAAAAATAAAAACTAAAGGCTTAATCTTCTTCATATGCAATTTTGTAAAATGTAATGTATTTAAATAAAAATACAAAGAATGATTGACAAAAGAAAATAAAATCAAACAAGTATATTTATTCCCTAACCTAACTTGCAACACATGGGGCTTAATGTTCATACTAACTACTTACGGTATCATATCCAAAAGGCATAACGAAGGCAATAACAACATAAATATATTCATAAGGATTTCCATAATTGTTTTTAAACTATATAAGTCTATTAAGTGATAATGTGAACAACCTATTTGGAACTAGAACCAATATTAATTGAATTGTCTACAGCATTTCTTTTATCACGTTTTGTTTGATTGTTGAGATAGCACATTACCTTAGGTTGGACCTCAAATCCATGATTTTCTTCCCTCACCCTTTGGCTCTGAGAGTAGGGAGGGCTTCACTTCATCTGCCCAAAGACTTTATTCTAAAAAACACTACAATACACTATACCTTGCAACCTCCTGCTCTTGACATTAAAAATTATTTCTGAAATTATTTAATAACAAAAATACAAAAGAATGAGCAGATAAATGAGCATTCTAGGGGATAGCAAGATAGCTAAATAAGTAAAGGTACTTGCCATCAAGCCAGACAACCTGAATATGACAGAACAAATGAACCAACTGGTGCAAATTGTCCTCTGACTTCCAACACTGGCACCAGGGAACACAAATACACAAATAAATATGCTTTTAAAAATTAAGCAAATTGTTCTAGTTGTGTTGCTCTGTAGCTCAAATAACATTTAAATAATTCAAATGAAGACTCCCAGAGTCTGGTAATTCTATGAAATAGGTATACTTAATATATTCACAACCAAGAAAAATAAATTTTCATGAAGAAATATGCTATAACAACTTGTAAATGAAAAATGAACATTTCACTTGGAGGGCTGAAGACATGGTTCAACAGTTAAAAGCATCTGTTTCTCTCCAGGAATTAGGGTCTGTTTCCAGCACCTACATGGAGGATCACAACCTTATTTCAGGGCATCTGATGCTCTCTTCTAGCCTTTGAAGGTACCTACACATTTATGGTGCACAAACATATACTAAGGTGCACATACATAACAAAAACATGAGGACTGCCTGTAAGGCCTATTCTACACAGTGAGTTCTTGATGAGCGAGTCAGTGCTACATATCAAGATTTAAAAACTTGGAATAAGGAACAACTTAAGATAAAATATTTTAAAAGAGAGGATTTCTTTGGAATAATAAACTATTACATTACATAATAAACAACTACTTCCTTATTGAAACTGACTTAGAAATATTATATTATTATCAAACTATTATAAACAATTGTTAATCAATATAATATCAGAAAGATTATTTTAGTTCCAGGACACAAAGAAACCCTATCTCCATCACCCCCATACAAAAGAAAGATTACATCTGTCAGCGCTATCTCACAGAATCCTGTGATGGAGCAGTTAAAGATATCTCGGGCATCAAGTAAACATTTTATAGTAAAACCCTGTAATAATATATGGTTATTGAAAGACCAAAGTATAGAACAAGTGCTGAGATGGAGGAACAATAAGATAGAAGGGTAAATGGGAGAAAAGCACAACAGCATCACAGATGGGAAGGTAGAAAGTCCAACAGGCTCAAAGCCTAACTTTCACAAACTTGCCCAATTAACAATGAAAATAAACTCACCCCTAAACTCACCCACTTTCCTGGATTAGCAGACAGCCCAAACTAGAATTTTTACTTAAGCTCAAGTACGTAACTGCCACAAGGTGGCAGCAAAGTAACTCTTCCTTTAAGCAGCTGACCCCCCCCCCAGCCATCTAGTCAGATGTACAAGACAGGTTCTTTAAAGCATACAAGATTTAAATTTAGGATCCCAGTGAGAATATTTTACAATATACATTACAGGAGCTAGAAAATTAGCACTAGCTCTGATTTCCTAGCAGCCACATGAGTTCAATTCCCAGCACCTACAAGGCAACTTACAACCATCTTCTAAGTCTAGTCCCAGAAGGTTGGGTGTCTTCTTTTGGCCTGCAAAGGAACTGCATGAACATGATACAGAAGAATACATGAAGGCAAAAACACCCATAAATATATAATAAAAATGATAAAAGTTTTCATAAAAAAATTTTAAGATGTATTTTATAGCAAAAGGAAAAACACTTATTGATTATGCTGAGTACAATTTAAATTTCAGAACTGAATATGGCTTATCATATACAACTCATGGCAATATTACAATTTCCAAAATAAAATAAGACCTCTTAAATGTATGATCTTCTAATGCAACAACAATTAAAAAAATATAAAAGTTTCCCAATATCCTTAAGAACTACCATTTATTTACTTTTAAGATATAGCCATGTGCTTGGGAATTAAAGCTAAATGAGAAGTCAGGTTTGGCCACCTTGCCTATATTCTCTAATTTTATTTTTCCCTGCATCAACACCTTTATATCACAAAGGCAGATATGCAGTAATACAAAGTAATTACAAAATTATGGAATGAGAAACAAAGGCTAAAATAACTCTGATATGTGTAAACAAACCTAGTATGTCTGCACTTCATTTCATTTGTGTACCAATGTGAATTATATGCTAATATCTCATGTAACTAAAAAACAGGGACCAGTAAAGTAGCTTCCCTAAAGTTATTTTCTTTCCACTCCAAAGAGCAGAAGAGAGGAGGAAATACTTCTGTGGTAGAGGTTAATTGCTGAGGCTACAGAATCAATTCACACTATCACAAAAAAAGTCCACTCTCAGGTATTTTATTCTCAAGTAGGAGTCTAGGATATCAACGCAGATAAAGGCAAAGTACTTTAAAAATTCACAACAAAACTCACCCTTGAGGGCTCAGGTCCAGTGAATCATCTCTACTATGCTGCAAGCTGGGTGACCCAAGATCAGCAGAAGCATTGGTTGCAGCCGTGGCTGTCCCACTGCTGGCTGGTGTTGTGGACCCCAGGGATCCTGAACCATTTGTACACGCCTTTGGTGGACTTGTCAACAAAGACTCAGATTCTGCTAAATGCTTTACTTGATGCATGACACCTTCAAACACAACAAAAAGAGAGGTCAGTTTAATCAGGAGTTAAGAATAACCCCCACCACTATGTAATCCCTAAATGTTAAGCCTAATAAACTAGAAATAAAGCCAGAAAAAGAAGTTTTCATATCGACTCCAATCAGAAAGAGTAAAATTCAGGGGCTGGAGAGATGGATGGCTCAGAGGTTCAGAGCACTGGCTCGTTCCTCTTCCAGAGGTCCTGGGTTCAATTCCTAGGACATAAATGGTGGCTCAAAACCATCTAATAATGAGATCTGGTACCCTCTTCTGGCATGCAGGCATATATGCAGATAGAACAGTATTTATATAATAAATAAATCTTTTAAAAATAAATAAAATGCAAAGGTATTTTCATTGAATGTCTTCTAATCTTCAAACCAAAAATCATATAAAAGTTATACAAAAAGTAGAAAATATCCATTTTATAAACAATAGGAAATCTAAGAAACACAGCACACATCACAGTTATGATAACCGCAAAGGGAAGAGACATAAGTAGTCAATTAGCTTCAAAGGCTATGAGGGAAACACTGTAAAAATACTGCTATCTATAAAGGGCTACTGACTGAAAGGTAGTGGTCGCCACATTGTCAGAGAAAGGAGAACTGAAGAGTTCCTATTTTGATAGGAGACACACAGTCACAGATATCTAAGAAAGCCTTGTCAAATATATGAAATTCTGTGGATGAAATTATATATGATTGCACAGACATTTTTCAGGGGTCCTAATCTTTCATTAGATTCTTTTTGCTTTATGTTGTTTAAGGTTTTTTGTTTGCTGTTGTTTGTTGGGGTCCATATATCTCTAGCTTCCTAGAATTTTCTATGTAGACCAGGCTGGCCTCAAACTAACAGCCATCTCTGTCTCCCGAGGGCTGGGATTATAGATGGGCACTACCATACCTGGCTTCCTTTAGATTCTTTAAGAAAAGAAGGGGGGAGGGGCGGATGATTTATACTTCAGGCACTTGCTATAAAAATACGTTTTAGGCTAGACTATGCTAGATACTGAGGACACAGTTAACAGGCAGGACAAAAGCAAAAACGACTAGGAATGATACATTTCTTAAGGATGCCAGTAAGTAATGATGAGCTCATAAAACAAATACAGCAAGCTAGAGTACACTGCAGGAGAAACAAGCTCAATCTGGAAGAAAACAAGACCTTCAGGAAGAGGTTAATATTTATTCTGGTGTTTTATGAGTAGCATGACCTAGCCATGCACAATTAACACCATTATGTATGTGCCACAAATATTTGAGGGTAGAAAACAGAATATGATGGTACAGCAGATTCTCTAAGCTTAGCAAAAATCACTTGGCATGGGATAGAGATGAAAGTGGGCAAGTGGATCTCATTTATTTCTAAACCAAAAAATTAGATGTGTACCTGCACACCTACCTGACTTGTTACAGACAGGTAATGGAAAAACAATGCTTTGCCTTCAACATCTTTAACATCAATACCTACTGCTGGTTTTGTTCTGTTTTTTTGTTTTTGTTTGTTTTCTTTTTCTTTTTTAGTATGTTGTTAGTTGAACAAAGCTAGTTACTTGGAGATGGTGTCTCACTATGTTAGCTCTTGGGCTGGAAGTCCAGGGATCTACCCCTCTTTTGGATTTAAGGTATACACCCCTTTACAAACATAACTTTAAATGGTTAAATCTTCTTCCTCTTTTGTTCCTATTACTATATTGGCCTATTTATAATATTTTAAAACATGGAAAAGACTAAAACCCCAGTATAAGAAGTGTTGACTCTAGCCAGGCAAGCAGACCATGCCTTCTTGCTCAGCCATCATTGGAAGCTTCCCCTAGCCTGGTGGTGGTGGTGGTGGCACACATCTTTAACCAGCACCCAGGAGAGAGAGTCAGGCAGATTTCTGAGTCTGAAGCCAGCCTGGTCTATAGAGTGAGTTCCAGGAGAGTCAGGGCTACACAGAGAGGGAGGGGAGAAAAAAAAACACCAACACCAACATTACCAACAACAAAAAGTTTCCTCCTGCAGTACATGTTAACAAAAAACCAGTAACCCACAGCCAGACAAAGGGACACTTGAACACTCAGCCTGAATGAAATGTCTCCATCAAAACCTTCCCCCTCAGGACTTAAGGAACCATGTGAATGGTGATGGAAATAATTTAAAAGCCAGAGGGAATGGAGAACATAAAGGGATTAAGGCTCTCTAAACAACATATACAACTCAGAGACTGGGGCAGTAGGCACAGGTCAGCATGGGTCCGCACCACATGGAGTCATAGAGCTAAAGAAGTGGAAACAAGCTGCCATTCCTAACCCTCTAATCCAGAAGCTATCCAACTGATAACCACCTGCAAATGAAAATTTGGTATTCTCCAAGGGAGTACTCTCACTCAGGAAATAACCACTCCTAAGGATATGCTGCTGGTCCAGCAGTAGATGGTCAGCATAAATGAAGTTCCTCATCTCAATGTCACATCAAGGTTCTTCCTTTTACCCCTTTTACTCCTCCCCTTTTCCCTATTTACTCCTGTTTTGTACATTTTTCTTCTCTCTCTTAACACTAGAGATCCTTTGAGTATATATTATGGCTTTCACTTCAGTGTTTTTATGGGATTCTTAAACGTATGAACAGTGGGTCACTACACATATATCTGTTTCTTGTGACTTTTGTTGGGCTCGTTTCTACAGTTTGTTTTTGTCTTCTGATGTACTAGTTTTTCTTTATCTTATTTCATTTTATTTAATTGTTATTCGTTAGAAGCCTGTTTGCTTTCTGATGAGAGATAGAAGGAGCATGGATCCTGACTGGGAGTGGAGAGAAACTGGGAAGGGAAACAGTAGTAATTAGGATATATTATGTGAGGGGGAAGAATCTATTTCCATTAAAGGGAAAACAGAAAAGGTGATCAAGAGCTGGAGAGATGGCTCAGTGGTTATGAGTACTAGCTGTTCTTGCAGAGGACCTGAGTTCAATTCCCAGCATCCACATGACAGCCCACAACTATCTGTTAAATCCAGTTAGAGAATCTGATGCCCTGTTATAGTACCAGTCATGTACACTCTCAACCCAATAAAAGATAAAGTAAATGCTGAACTGTTTTGATCTACCACTATGATGTGCTGCAACCTTATTCAAGGAATTACTATAGACTACTGACATATAGTCTGACTGCTGCCAAACTTGATCACATATTGGGGGTAGGAAGATCACTGAGAATGACTACAGTCATCAGTGACAGTGAATCTCAAGCTTCATTCATGTACTTAGCACAATAAATATATTACACATGAAACACTCTATGCTTGAGTTCTTAAACACATAATCTTCCATATGAACAACTAATACTTTCCTTGTAGACACTGAACACATCACATCAAGCTCTATCTAGACTAACTACTTATCAACTTATTATCAAAAATGGCAATGAAATTAAAGGTGGTGGTGGCGCATGCCTTTAATTCCAGCACTCAGGAGGCAAAAGTAGGCAGATCTCTGAGGCTACCTGGTCTACAGACCAAGTTCCAGGGCTTCCAGGACTACATAGCGAAAAAGAGGGGGAAAAAAGAAGAAAAAAGCATTACCTTCTCTTCTGAAGTAAACACTGAAAATATCAGGTAACTTTTGCATTAAGATTTCTGCCATCTGAAGTGCTCCAACTACTATCTTCAGATCTTGACTTGATAGCATGGAAGCAATGTGACTGAAAAACAAAACATTTGTGTATGAACTATATGAAGTTGGCCTTTGTTTCTGGCCATACTACTTAAAATTTAAGAACAAAATTCCATTCTATTATAACAATTATAATTTTTATTAAATTCAGTTAGATTTTAAATTTAAATTATATTAAAATAGACATTAAGTGATTAAAGACATTCCAAACAAACTTTACTTCATTTTTTTTTCTGTACCATGATTTGGAAATTTCTAAAATTACTTCAGATTTGAATTTCTAAAACATTTTCATGAACACACCTTGAAACAGCATGATTTTTCAGAACATCCTTCAGAAGTTCAGCATCAGCAAAATAAATTATCCTAAGAATTGCTCTAAGGCACTTATGTCTGACTGCAGGTCCTGCTGAGGAGCTATACACTTCATAGAGAACACCAAATAAGGTCTTAATGAAAGACTTAGCCAGTTCCGGATCTTCTTTCATTAGCTGTGCTCGAGCATCATCCTTCTTTAACTCTGAATATCCACCTGATATTTAAAAAAAAGTCAAGTCCAGAAGTGATTGACTACTATAGAAACACAGCAAAAAACAAGTATTCAGCCAAGCAACTCTGAAATACTAGGGCAGCCTTTCTCATTATAGAACAAACTAACTTATCTGAGCATTAAGAGACTACTGCACTGACTATTCTGACCAGTTAATGTATCACTGTACTATGCTTCTTTGTACTAAAACAGTCTAAGAAACACCAGGAAAATTTCAATACCAACCTACTAAAATACAGGTTGAAATAAATACAGGACAGTATATAGTAAACAAAGTTATTATGCAGATAAAAGTTATCAAAAAAACTGGAAAACAAGGTGACTTTGCTATTTTGTTCACAAAGAATGTGTAAAGGAGAATAAAACTGATGAAGACTATGAACAAGGGTTTGGCAAATTATAGTTACACATCTTGCCCTTTGCCTGTAAAGTACATTTGTTTATGTCTTATAATATGATAGCTTTGAGACTACGATAGTATTAAAAAGGGCAAAGACTGTATAACCTCTGAAGTTTCCAACATTTACTACCCAGACCTTTTCTGATGGAGTGTTGTAGGGTCAGATCAAGTGAACACCTGCATTCTAACCGGCACCCCATCACTTAAAAAGAAAACTGTGGAAAAGACATAGCACATGTAGCAATAATAATAACTGAGGCACAGGTTTTAATTAAATATATCACCATTATTCAACAATCTTACCCCCCTCCAAGGATACTCAATGAAACCGTAACTATGTAAAAAGAAAATATTACACCTGGAGGGAGAGAGGAGGGAGGGAAAGAGGGAGGGAGAGAGAGAGGGAGGGAGGGAGGGAAGCAGAGAAAAAAAACAAAAAATATTACAGGTTCCAGCAAGAAGGTAAAGGTGCTTAATAAGGCGAAAGATAGAACCTACATGGCAGAAGAGAAATAGCTCCTTCAAGTTACTCTCTGACTTCCACATGCATTTTATAAAACACGTATGCCCACATAACATACTCAAAATCAGTGTGAAATAAATAAATCCAAACAGTGCATCTCTACTTAACTCAAAGGATACTTACTAGTGTTAGTATTGGCTAAGGGGTTAGGTTTTCTCTGAATGGCACGTGCTGTTCCCGTGTCCTCATTGATTTGCTGCATAGAATTAAAATCAATAGTATAAACTCGTCCCAGAGTGGACAAGCTTATCTCATCCTCACCGACCTGATGGGCTGCCTGAGAGCAAAGAGAGAGAAACCTTGAATATAAACATGTAGAAATTCATTAACTTAAGCACAGCAGGGACCCTCTACACATGCTACTTTACGTATCTATTTTATGTGGCTAGTAAACTGACAGAAAGTGGAAATTTTAGTACTGCTGACAAAGCTCATTGGTTTAACAAATCATTTTAAATTAAAACAAACTGTGAGCTCTAAGGCAAAAGTCAGATAAAATGAAATACCAAGTGACATAGCATAACTGACATGAAGACACCATTGAGATTTCAAAAGAAATTGTACTGTGAAATAGCTTTTACATACATACAACTCTTAATGGTGAGACAGAAAACATTTTTTTACCTAATCAATTTCTACTAACCTAAAATGTTCCTTTAAGCCAAATACCTTGTAAAATTGTCTTTAGGTAAATAAAATACCTCACATTTACATGTTGTTCTAAGACAGGAACACAACTAAAACTTAAGATTAACAATCACGATGCAAACACTACACAGAAGAGACTATTATTTAACTTCAGACACCCTAGAGAAGTTGCAAAATATGCTACATATGGCAGTTGTGCACATGGAATCCCAGCACTCAGGTTTCCAGGTTCAAAGACAGATTAGACTAAATAGTAATAACCTATCACTTTAAAAACAAATAAACAAACTACTCTTAATAAAAAGATCAGTCTGAGCTGAGACTCCTAGACAGACTCGAGTAACTATCTGGAAATAGAGAGTAAACTAACAATGAAGATGTAATTATCAGGAGTATGCTAAAAAGAAAAGCACTTAAAGTTAGAAATTAAGAACACTAGCAGTTGTAGTATAAAGGACTAGTCAACAATTAACTCATAAAAGCACAAGTTGGTTCTGAATTCTGAGTTCCTTTATAAGGACTCCAGACTTTAGAAACTGATTGGAGGAACATATCTGGAAACTACAGCTTTATAAGAGGTATAAAGATGATTGCAATTCAAAAGCTGTATTAAATTTAGAAGAATTATGTTTAAGTATGAAAAATGCTAGCAGAAAATGTATAGCCTCTCGAGTGCCTGCAACACTTTTCTACCTCGAGTCTTTTTGTCATCTGAGAAATTTAAGATTATTCCAGTGAATGCAAACAACATCAGATGAACATAAATCACACAGAAACTGTCATTAACATTTTGGTATATTCCTCCAACGTATTATTCATTTTCTTTTCTTATACCAAGTTACAAAAAGTTCCATCATTTTGAACACTGCTTTCACATTTATGTCATTAAAATCTATTGCACAAATGCTGAATTACAGACTAGTCCATTTATCACAGTTTTCATGTTCACCCTGAGGCAGGTTTTAACTTGTTTTCCCGTTTTTCCCCATTAAGTATAAAAAGCACACACTGGAGATTTCTTCTGAGTTGAAATAATAGACCTGCTTTAAGACATAGTCTAACCCTCCAGTGTTTCCTTTTGGAAACAAAACTATGGGATAAAGAACTTAGATTACTTGCTCCAAGCCAAGCAGGTAGTTAGCAGCAGAAGCAGGACTAGAACATCATGTTTTCTGACCTCAACAGAATGAGGACCTTCTTTCTCAGGAGACAAAATGAGAGAATCTTAAGTTAATTCAAAACTGAGCACACTAAACACACAACCACCTCCCCATTCCATCCCTACACCCACTGTCCACAAAAATAGGCATATTTAAATGGTACAATGAAACTACTACCTCAATGATCCGACTGTCAATCCTGTTATAGGGATGCCAGAGGCCTCGGTCATCCCGCCACTGCCAAATTGCACCATCTGTATTCTGCGCATTTCCCTTCTTTAGCATTGTATCAACTGCAAAAATGCCTTCTTTTGGTAAACATGGCATAAGTTCACTGGAAATAAAAGGTGTAATGATTTTAATAAGTAACTTTCTGTGCCAACTATAGGTGTTAAAACTCTCAAGGAAAATAACCCCATTTTTACCAAATCAGAGAGGTCAGTTCATACAGTTCTTGAGGACTTCGTGGAACAAGATCAATCTGCTCTTGACAACTTCCATTGGAGGCACCACACAGAAGGAAGTGAAGTGTTTCTGCAATGTCTGTTAAGCCAACAACACATAACATAAGCCTATTAGACTAGATGTAGTAATTTATTTAAAAGACAATCATTCCCTAGAGTAGGGCAAAAATTAAAATTATTTACTCACAGAGGATCTGAATATGGGAAACTGCAAAAATAGAAACCAATTATATGTGTAAAAAGAATAGCAGAAGAAAGTTTGTGGCTTTTAAGCATGTCTTTCTGTGGACTTCCATCCTGAGTACATATCTTCCAGCTTACCCAAAATACCACCATATTGGATCCTTTTGCTACTGTAAGGAACACAACACTTTCTAGCAACAGGCTGTCACTCAGATATATACTTACCACCTTACTTTCAAATATACTGGAAGCACATGGTCTATAAGATAAACACCTGGAGCTCACGTTTCCTGCCTTACATTATACTTACACGTTAACTCAATACAAACATCATTAAAATATTCTCCATATCAGTTTTCCACTCCCAGAAAACATCATTATCTGGAGAATTTATGATAATCACTCAGGTGCAAAGGTTTAGTCACTCTAACAGCTAAAACCTAAGAAAAATTATGTCTTTGTTAGTTGTACTGTTTCTAGAAATATTGTCTCTATGTAAATATACGCAAATACAGCTATTACTTTTATTAATCTTGAAAAGGTATAGTTTTGCCAACTTTTTCAAGTAATATTAATATACTGTGTAGGGTTTTACAAGGATGCTTTAATGGGTATGAGGATAGAATTCAGAGACAGACCACTTCTTAGACCTACTGGCTTTAAGCTTCATTCTGCAGAACCACAAAAGGACCTTGAAATTGTGCTATATAGATTAGTTTTTATAAAGCTATCCGATAAGTGATCAGAAAAGTAGTTAAGATAACCCCTTGAAAAAGAGGTAAACGTGCCAAAAATTACTTTTTATCACTATAGAAGGAAACTGTCTAATGTGGTCCATGAGATATAGGAAATGTCCTGGGTATGCAAAGAGATAACAATATGACATCAAAGGAAAAGTATCCAGTGTGTTCAAAGAAAGCACTTCCCAAGCTGGTATTCAAAGCTGGACTACTGTCCCTCACAGTAACTAGTGAGGAGCTGTTCTCTAACTGTTCAAAGAGGTTCTAGAGGCTTCAGAATAAGTAAAGTTACAAAACTACTTGTGAAGGAGTTAAACATTTCTCCATTTCACTGACATTGGGAGCACTGTGGAAACAAAACCACAGGGGAAACAATAATCTGTCCAGCTATCCACCTCAATCACACTGTCTTTTTGTCAAGGTCTATCGTCAATGCATTAGTTCACAAGAAATGCAATGAAAAGTGAAACAAGGTTTATCCAAGACAAAATATTATACAGTCTGAAACAGTGGGGCCAAAAGCTGTGTTTTAAGTAAAAGGCAAAACTGACCCTCAAGATTGAACCTTGGAATTTAAAATTCCAAGTATAAAATTATTAATCATGATTGGAGTTGTTCCAATAGTTAACACTATAACAAAGAATCAAGATACAGAGTTTTTCTGAAACCATACCACCTTCTGACATTTACTTACGAGACAAGGCCTAAGAAAGAGGGATCAATTTGTCACAGGTTAAGAAACACAAAATTAGTAAACTTTGTAAAAACTGGATACTGATCAGTAAAAATAAGGTCCAGCTTTCTGAGAGAAGCATTCTACACTCAGATAATTAACTGGAAATATCAAACAAGGGTTGAGAGAATTGAGTTATTGTTAAAAGTAATATAAGAGTTAGAAAACTAAAAACAGATCATTAGTGATTAGTGTAATATGAACATCAATGATCTTGAGTCATTCCCAAAGGTGAGTTTTAAGAATATAACATTAAAATCTCATGATCAAGCCAAGTGTACCAGCATACACTTTTTAATCTCAGCATCAGAGAGGCAGGAGGGATCTCTAGGCTACATAGCAAGTTCTAGGTTAGCCAGGACTACATAGAAAAATACTCTCTCAAAAAAACCAGAAAAGACCTTTAGCACTACTGGATATCAAACACCCAGACTTCGTATATGTCAGGTAAGCCTCTAGCACTGAGCTTACTTTCCTACCCCCTACCATTTTTCTTCTTCAATAGCCAATGGTATTTATGGTTTCTTACTTTTGTGACTTAGGCTGACTTGTTAGTGAAGAAAGAGACACTTTTATGGCTTAAAATACCAATAATAAAACAGCACTTACTTTGTTTCATAAGCTGAACGGCTAGTGTTGGACAGTTGGAACACATCAGAGAAAACATGCGAACCACCATTATAAACATTCCAGAACTTAAAATTGGTGGAGTCACTACCAACAGTTGTTGAACATTTGTTAGCAGATCTTTGGAAGCAACCTGCTGCAGTAAATTCTTCATGAACACAAGAAGAGAAATTATTATGCTGTCATTTAGCAATTCTACAATTAAAAAAAATATACTACCAAGACGATACTGACCTCCTCGTGTTGAAAGTTGTCCACTAGGCGTGCAAAACAAAGGCAAGTGCTTTCTACTGACTTTTTGTCCTATTTTTCACAAAGGAAAATAAAGTTTATTAATATAAAATGTTAGCACCACCAGTCACTTAGTTCTTTCTTTGCCCCAAATCTAGGTAACCTCTTTATCAGATATAAGCTTTGAAAAGAAAAACCCAGAAAAGGTGTAGTTGGTGATATTAAAAAAGTATGTGCAAACATTTGTATTGAGACTTGAAGATTCAGGAATTTGTAACCATCAGCAGATCCAATCCCCTAAGCACTAAAGAATGAAGTTACTGATAACCATTGGCTTTTTCACTATAAAAATAATCCAAAATGATTTGGCTATTAGAAAAACTTTATATTGCTATAAAAATAAAGCAATTTTTTGGAGAAAATATCTGTAATACTCCTCATAACAACAAAACCAACATTTTCTTTACTTCAACTAGGCTTACTTCTGTAAAAATAGGAATCAAAAAAGTTGCAAAAGCCCAAATCTTTCCTGTTACTAGATTCCCAAGAAAGAAAGCTAGAAAGTAGCGGCCGACTTAATTTAAAATTTCTGATTCTTAGTTCTCATTTATGAAGGATGTTAGGTAGTACTGATTTTCACAATTATAGAACATATTTTAAATTATCACGGTTTCAACTACGCTTTTAAGAATAAACAAATTAAGCCAGGCATGGTAGTACACAGCTTAATCAAAACATTTGGGGCAGGGGGAGCAGAGGCAACTGATCTTTGTGAGTTCTATGCTATCAATGGATATATAGTAAGATCATATCCCAAAAATAAATAAGAAGCAAACTGTCTAGGCATGTATGATAATAGGCTTGAAAGGATTCAAGTTCAGAGCTAGCTTACACTGTACTGTAAACTGTCCCTTGTCCCCTATAGAAAAGAAAAAAACTTAATGTCTCTAATCTATCATTATCATTATAGAAATGTAGGCGACAAATGAGCCCATCATCTTATGTGATCCCTTAAGTATATTCTGTACATCTAATTGTCACAAGGTTTAAAATAATCTGTGAAAGCAGATTTTTAAGAAATTTAAAGTAGATTTCTTAAAAAGTGTCTCTAGTAACAATAGCATTTGTAAAATATGGGTCAAGAAAACCCAGTTTCTCCCTGATCCCCAGATGTAGTAACTCAATCCCCCCATTCAAATCTAGTATGAATACTGCTGTTCAAACTCTATCTCTGATATTTTACCTTTTACATACCTATTCTGCTCTCCTCTAATCCCAACAGGTAGAATCTATACTTTCCATTTCTATTTCAGGACAACCCATTTCTCTCTTCCAGTCTTGACCCATGCTCCCTATGCCTTTTAGGGGGATCTTTCTAAAAGTAAATTCTTATCTCACAAAGGAAAATCTTAATTGATACAATAACAAAGTCATCAGTTAATACCAATATAAAGATACTGAACCTATAAATTGCTTATCATTTGGGTAAATCTGCCAAAAATCTTATAAAAAAATATAATGTTACTAGATAATACATTTAAAAAGAAACAGATCAGAACACTGAGCTATACGCATCCGATTAGAAAATCATAAACAGAATTTGGGGGAAAAAACAAAAGACAGCAACAAAACTTTCATGACATAGGAAACAGATTCATACTATACCTGATGAGTTAGCCTTTGGGTAAGTAATGGTAGGGAATCTGCCACAAAATGAAATTCATCAGGTGTGATACTCTGGCAGCAATTGGCTGCAATTGCTAGTGCATTTCTTTGGGCATTTATGCTGAAGAATTCTAGATACAGCAAGCAGTCTGCCAAGCCACCCTAAAATACAGAAAACTGTTAAAGTAAAAGAAAAATATCCTTTGACAAAAAGAACTATTATAAATGTCTATAACATCACATAGTGCACAATATGTGCATCTTACGGAGCTACAATCAAGGAACTAGCACAATGCAGTTCTGAAATAACATCAAAGGAAATGTAGTCTTTTTAGCAACAACACTTACCGCCTGTAAAATGGCTTTACTATGTCGCCGTGACAGCATCTCCAAGGCAGTTAAGGCCTGCTCTGCCACATCAATACACTGAATAACTTGCAGCTAGGAACATTAAAGTAGGTACCAAAGGTTATTATTAATGTTTCAACAGTACTTTATCTGTACGAACACTGTATTCATCTATTTGTAGCCACTTACACTACCTCCAACATGAAACCAAACTAGAAACCAAAGTAGAAAACTCACCCTTGGGTAATACTTATAAAGCTTTTACTTTACTCCCAACAACTTACTCGGCTTCAGGATACCGTAAAATATTATTACCATAGAACAAAATTTCCTATTTAAAACAAGTTAGTTGATACATGTGGCAAAATTTTTTAAACCTGACTTAAAAAGTACATTTAATCAGAGTAATTATATTTTGCCAGATGAACTAAGTTTTATTGTGCAATTAAAGAAAAATGTTGGATATAATAATACAGCCAAAGTACAACCTACTAACCACTGACCATATGAAAAATTTCCTTTCTCAACTAGTCAATTTTGTGAACATAAGCTCTCCTTTGTCTCAAACTTTTCAGCAATCAAATAAGATTATAGCTATGAATTCTACTGTCCTGATATTCTGTCAACTCCTTTTATACTGATTGTGATGTGTTTATGCTCTCATACACACATGCTATAGAACACATGCAGAAGTCAATGGGCAAATTTCAGAAGTCGGTTTTCACCTTCTACTTTGCAAAAGCAGGTCTCTATCTCATGTCTCATCTCTATCTTACAGGTATCAAGATTACAGATACATGCCACTTGGCTTTTTATGTGTGTTCCAGGGATGATAAAAATTTAGCTCATAAGGTTTATCCTTTAAGTGTTAGTACTCAACTCACCAGCCCCCAATGTATTATTTTTAATGAAATGCTTTATGATGCTCTCTGATGTTAACGTCTTAAAACCTATCATAAAAAAAACATGAAGTTGGACTTATTTTATAAATGATTTATTAGTTTCAACTACTGGGTTTTTTGTACAAAAAATAGGGTTTTTTTAGTATATCTGTTAAAAACACATACTTTAATTACATCACAGAAACAAATTCAAGAATCCAAAACTTGACTCCTCCTGTGAACTTAAGAACAAGCTGTGCAAAAGCAGGACTACCTTTTCTAAGAAGACAGGAATAGCATCTACGACAACAGCAGATGATCGAGGGAGCGCTTCCATCATGTATGTTAAGGCTCGGCAAGCATGATTCATCTAGAAAACAGGATGAGTTTTTATTCAATACATACTCAAATTAAAATTTAGGTAGCCTTTAAAAATACATGATGTACTTACAATGTCAAAATTATGTTCCATCTGCAGTAATGTTATCTGTTAGAAACATAACAAAGTATTAGAAATATTTTTAAAATATTTCTTGCATTTCACTGAGATGTAAAGAATTTTTGTTCCTTGCACTACACACAAAAAAGTAATAGCAAGACATACTTAGGTATTATTATGCTTATAATGTCTTTCATTACATGCTACATCTCTAGATTGACAATGCTGTTTTAAGGCATGAAGTTAAAAATCATTTCTGTTGCTTACAACCAGCCATTTTAGTAGTTCTAATATACTTCAGAGAAGCCCATTAACATGAAAGATTTATCAACTGACACATCATCATAGCCAGCAATGACTAGTATTCACTGAATTATTATTAAGACAGATTGAAGACTACAGTTCACATTCTGTACACATCTAATAGAAATGAGTACTGTCATAACCATATGCTAATCATACAGTAAAATGTGGTTTGAAAACAGAATTGGATACATTAGAGACTGCAATTAATAAATGACATACCAATTAATTACTTCACAAAAGTCTGAAAGTTAGACTTTATAGTATTATCTCATTAGAAAAAGACTTCACAGAGATTGCAGCTATTTTGGTCGAAGAAAGCAATGCAAAACTGGAAAATTTTAAATGCGCTATATTTCAGGTATCAAGTACCCTTCAAATAGTTGCTGATAATAAAAGAAACACAATACCCGATTATTACATGACTTCTCTGGTAAATAAATACATACATAGAAAAAAATGTTCAAAACTGAAACATTTATTATACACATTCATCATCTAAATCAGTCCCTTGAAAAAGCCATCTAATTTCAAAGGGTTTTCAAGCTACACAAAAACACTAAGTTTCTTAATTGAAAGATGAAAGCTTTCCCCTACACCAAAAGGGACTACTTGTTTTTGCCTTTCTGTTTTGTTTTTTCGTTTTTTTGAGACAGTTTCTTTGTGTAGCCTTGGCTGTTATGGAACTAGTTCTACATTTCAAGCTGGTCTCAAACTCACAGAGATCCACCTGTCTCTGCCTCCCGAATGCTAGGATAAAAAGTGTGTGCCACCACTGCCCAGCAAAAAGAACTACTTGTAAATGTCAATTGTTTTAACCTCATTTCTGTTGCTATGATAAAAATATCCTAAAAACGTAACTTAGAGGAGAAAGGCTATTTTAGTTAACAAGTACAGGACAGAGTCTATCATTTCAGGGGAAGACAAGGCAAGGACTTGAAGCAGTTAACCACATCAACAATGAAAAACTTACTCCTTACTCCTGTTCAGTATTTATAGTCCAGGATGCCATGCTTAGGGGATGGTGGAGCCCATTTAAGTTAATGTAATCAAGACAATTAAAAAAAAACATGAACTCAGGCCAAGATGACCAAAGACCCCCCTTTATTTATTTATCTATTTATTTATTTATTTATTATGTATACAATATTCTGTCT